>LBNU01024814.1:96236-115379 GCA_014162995.1 Artemisia annua | reverse complement strand
GATTATTTGTTTTTAATGTTTATGGTTCAAGTTTAGCAATTACTATATATAAAATTTCGTGTTAAGACACTTTCTAGTGGTATAATGCCACCCTGTTTTAAAAGATTTACTCATATATTAATGTATTTTTATACCTTCAAAAGAATGATACTAACAAATGGTCTTCAAACCAAGGACATTTCATAAAAAAAATGTCACCTTTTAGGGGTAAGCTAAGTAGGTCTAGTAGAAGAATTACTAGTGCTCGTTTCCAGGATTCTACACCGGGCTTTGCTAGTGCTGGATCGGTGCTAAAACGTTCCATCGAAGGTGTCGTAAATATGGTCTTGGTGATTATAACGTTATTTCCCCTAAATAGGATTTAATTTGTTATTTTATTGGTGAAAAAAAAAACTAATGCTATAAAAAGAAAAGATAATATGCTGATGTGATTAGTTTAACTTTTTCCGCTTAAATATAAGAAGTTTTCTTTCAGGATGGTTTTGTTAGAATATGAACTGAAACCATCCTAACTGTAACATGGTTGGTCATTACATGAGGAATATTGTGTTGTATATATAGAAAAACCGTATAAGAGTTTGAGGTTAATGTATAATATGATATGTCACTGTCAATAGAGTTTCAAATTATTATATTTAGGGTTGGATATCGATCCACGTGAGGTTAAAAAACACTTAATTTGTAGACAAATAATTAAGTGATGGTCATTTAAAATGTTAATAATCAATAATGGAATCACAATGTTACAAAAATATAGAAAATTTTCCATACTTGTTAAAAGTCCGCTGTAAGGGTATATTGAACACGTTGTACTCTCGTAGCGGACTTTTACAATTTTTTAGATTATTTGTTTTTAGTGTTTATGGTTCAAGTTTAGCAATTACTATATATAAAATTTCGTGTTAAGACACTTTCTAGGGGTATAATGCCACCCTGTTTTAAAAGATTTACTCACATATTAATGTATTGTTATACTTTCAAAAGAATGATACTACAAATGGTCTTCAAACCAAGGACATTTCATAAAAAAATGTCTTTTAGAGGTAAGCTAAGTAGGTCTAGTAGAAGAATTACTAGTGCTCGTTTCCAGGTTTCTACACTGGGCTTTGCTAGTGCTGGATCGGTGCTAAAACGTTCCATCGAAAGTGTCGTAAATATGGTCTTGGTGATTATAACGTTATTTCCCCTAAATAGGATTTAATTTTTTATTTTATTGGTGAAAAAAAAAAAATAAAAAATAATTGAATACATCAGGTGGAAAGAATGTTTCAGCAATATATATGGTTTATATGCAGGTACAAGAAATCGAGCAGGTCTACACTTGTTTTGAAATGTCGTCGTATTGTGTTTTTTTATTTGTGGCTTGTCGGTTTTGGTTATATATTATGGTCATGGTTCTTTCAGCCAATAGTACTGTATTTGTTTTTTGTCTTATTTAGAGACTATTCCATAACCTTTGTACGTACATAATCGATTCATTATATATAAAGGTGTTAGAAAAGTATAAATCGAATAAAGTTCACTATCGCCCTCTCATTGAGCGAGCCACTAGAGTTATATATAGACTCTAATGTAGTTCTTCAATTTTAAAGTTACTTATACAATCATTGACGCTAAACATGTGTACTTGTGATTGAACCGAGAGTGTGATTTGTTGGAATATGTGGTTTATTACAAGCTCATGTGGTCTATATAAGTTGAGGGACTTATTATGTAACTTTTATTATGTGTTTGTATGTTTGGCACTGTATGGCAGGATTGTGTTATTTCAGGGAGCGAAGTGTAACTTGCTTCTTTATAAGCTGGACAAACCCTAATGTCCTTGGTTTGAAGACCATTTGTTAGTATCATTCTTTTGAAGGTATAACAATACATTAATATATGAGTAAATCTTTTAAAATAGGGTGGCATTATACCCCTAGAAAGTGTCTTAACACGAAATTTTATATATAGTAATTGCTAAACTTGAACCATAAACACTAAAAACAAATAATCTAAAAAATTGTAAAAGTCCGCTACGAGAGTACAACGTGTTCAATAAACCCTTACTGCGGACTTTCAACAAGTATGGAAAATTTTCTATATTTTTGTAACATTGTGATTCCATTATTGATTATTAACATTTTAAATGACCATCACTTAATTATTTGTCTACAAATTAAGTGTTTTTTAATCTCACGTGGATCGATATCCAACCCTAAATATAATAATTTGAAACTCTCTTGACAATGACATATCATATTATACATTAACCTCAACTCTTATACGATTTTTCTATATATACAACACAATATTCCTCCTGTAATGACCAACCATATTACAGTTGGGATGGTTTCAGTTAATATTCTAACAAAACCATCCTGAAAGAAACTTCTTATATTTAAGCGGAAAAAGTTAAACTAATCACATCAGCATATTATCTTTTCTTTTTATAGCATTAGTTTTTTTTTTTTGTTCACCAATAAAAGAACAAATTAAATCCTATTTAGGGGAAATAACGTTATAATCACCAAGACCATATTTACGACACTTTCGATGGAACGTTTTAGCACCGATCCAGCACTAGCAAAGCCCGGTGTAGAAACCTGGAAACGAGCACTAGTAATTCTTCTACTAGACCTACTTAGCTTACCCCTAAAAGGTGACATTTTTTTATGAAATGTCCTTGGTTTGAAGACCATTTGTTAGTATCATTCTTTTGAAGGTATAACAATACATTAATATATGAGTAAATCTTTTAAAACAGGGTGGCATTATACCCCTAGAAAGTGTCTTAACACGAAATTTTATATATAGTAATTGCTAAACTTGAACCATAAACACTAAAAACAAATAATCTAAAAAATTGTAAAAGTCCGCTACGAGAGTACAACGTGTTCAATATACCCTTACAGCGGACTTTTAACAAGTATGGAAAATTTTCTATATTTTTGTAACATTGTGATTCCATTATTGATTATTAACATTTTAAATGACCATCACTTAATTATTTGTCTACAAATTAAGTGTTTTTTAACCTCACGTGGATCGATATCCAACCCTAAATATAATAATTTGAAACTCTCTTGACAGTGACATATCATATTATACATTAACCTCAACTCTTATACGGTTTTTCTATATATACAACACAATATTCCTCCTGTAATGACCAACCATGTTACAGTTGGGATGGTTTCAGTTCATATTCTAACAAAACCATCCTGAAAGAAACTTCTTATATTTAAGCGGAAAAAGTTAAACTAATCACATCAGCATATTATCTTTTCTTTTTATAGCATTAGTTTTTTTTTTTTTTTTTTTTCAGTTAACCAATAAAATAAAAAATTAAATCCTATTTAGGGGAAATAACGTTATAATCACCAAGACCATATTTACGACACTTTCGATGGAACGTTTTAGCACCGATCCAGCACTAGCAAAGCCCGGTGTAGAAACCTGGAAACGAGCACTAGTAATTCTTCTACTAGACCTACTTAGCTTACCCCTAAAAGGTGACATTTTTTTATGAAATGTCCTTGGTTTGAAGACCATTTGTTAGTATCATTCTTTTGAAGGTATAACAATACATTAATATATGAGTAAATCTTTTAAAACAGGGTGGCATTATACCCCTAGAAAGTGTCTTAACACGAAATTTTATATATAGTAATTGCTAAACTTGAACCATAAACACTAAAAACAAATAATCTAAAAAATTGTAAAAGTCCGCTACGAGAGTACAACGTGTTCAATATACCCTTACAGCGGACTTTTAACAAGTATGGAAAATTTTCTATATTTTTGTAACATTGTGATTCCATTATTGATTATTAACATTTTAAATGACCATCACTTAATTATTTGTCTACAAATTAAGTGTTTTTTAACCTCACGTGGATCGATATCCAACCCTAAATATAATAATTTAAAACTCTCTTGACAGTGACATATCATATTATACATTAACCTCAACTATTAAACAGTTTTTCTATATATACAACACAATATTCCTCCTGTAATGACCAACCATGTTACAGTTGGGATGGTTTCAGTTCATATTCTAACAAAACCATCCTGAGAGAAACTTCTTATATTTAAGCGGAAAAAGTTAAACTAATCACATCAGCATATTATCTTTTCTTTTTATAGCATTAGCATTTTTTTTTCTGTTCACCAATAAAATAACAAATTAAATCCTATTCAGGTGAAATAACGTTATAATCACCAAGACCATATTTACGACACTTTCGATGGAACGTTTTAGCACCGATCCAGCACTAGCAAAGCCCGGTGTAGAAAGCCCGGTGTAGAAACCTGGAAACGAGCACTAGTAATTCTTCTACTAGACCTACTTAGCTTACCCCTAAATGGTGACATTTTTTTATGAAATGTCCTTGGTTTGAAGACCATTTGTTAGTATCATTCTTTTGAAGGTATAACAATACATTTATATATGAGTAAATCTTTTAAAACAGGGTGGCATTATACCCCTAGAAAGTGTCTTAACACGAAATTTTATATATAGTAATTGCTAACCTTGAACCATAAACACTAAAAACAAATGATCTAAAAAATTGTAAAAGTCCGCTACGAGAGTACAACGTGTTCAATATACCCTTACAGTGGACCTTTAACAAGTATGGAAAATTTTCTATATTTTTGTAACATTGTGATTCCATTATTGATTATTAACATTTTAAATGACCATCACTTAATTATTTGTCTACAAATTAAGTGTTTTCTAACCTCACGTGGATCGATATCCAACCTAAATATAATAATTTGAAACTCTCTTGACAGTGACATATCATATTATACATTAACCTTAACTCTTATACGGTTTTTCTATACCCTGTTTTAAAAGATTTACTCATATATTAATGTATTGTTATACCTTCAAAAGAATGATACTAACAAATGGTCTTCAAACCAAGGACATTTCATAAAAAAATGTCACCTTTTAGGGGTAAGCTAAGTAGGTCTAGTAGAAGAATTTAACATTGTGATTCCATTATTGATTATTAACATTTTAAATGACCATCACTTAATTATTTGTCTACAAATTAAGTGTTTTTTAACCTCACGTGGATCGATATCCAACCTAAATATAATAATTTGAAACTCTCTTGACAGTGACATATCATATTATACATTAACCTCAACTATTATACGGTTTTTCTATATATACAACACAATATTCCTCCTGTAATGACCAACCATGTTACAGTTGGGATGGTTTCAGTTCATATTCTAACAAAACCATCCTGAAAGAAACTTCTTATATTTAAGCGGAAAAAGTTAAACTAATCACATCAGCATATTATCTTTTCTTTTTATAGCATTAGTTTTTTTATTTTATTTTTTTTTCACCAATAAAATAACAAATTAAATCCTATTTAGGGGAAATAACGTTATAATCACCAAGACCATATTTATGACACTTTCGATGGAACGTTTTAGCACCGATCCAGCACTAGCAAAGCCCGGTGTAGAAACCTGAAAACGAGCACTAGTAATTCTTCTACTAGTAGCGGACTTTTACAATTTTTTAGATTATTTGTTTTTAGTGTTTATGGTTCAAGTTTAGCAATTACTAATATATTAATGTATTGTTATACCTTCAAAAGAATGATACTAACAAATGGTCTTCAAACAAGGACATTTCATAAAAAAATGTCACCTTTTAGGGGTAAGCTAAGTAGGTCTAGTAGAAGAATTACTAGTGCTCGTTTCCAGGTTTCTACACCGGGCTTTGCTAGTGCTGGATCGGTGCTAAAACATTCCATCGAAAGTGTCGTAAATATGGTCTTGGTGATTATAACGTTATTTCCCCTAAATAGGATTTAATTTGTTATTTTATTGGTGTACAGAAAAAAAAAAAAAAACTAATGCTATAAAAAGAAAAGATAATATGCTGATGTGATTAGTTTAACTTTTTCCGCTTAAATATAAGAAGTTTCTTTCAGGATGGTTTTGTTAGAATATGAACTGAAACCATCCCAACTGTAACATGGTTGGTCATTACAGGAGGAATATTGTGTTGTATATATAGAAAAACCGTATAAGAGTTGAGGTTAATGTATAATATGATATGTCACTGTCAAGAGAGTTTCAAATTATTATATTTAGGGTTGGATATCGATCCACGTGAGGTTAAAAAACACTTAATTTGTAGACAAATAATTAAGTGATGGTCATTTAAAATGTTAATAATCAATAATGGAATCACAATGTTACAAAAATATAGAAAATTTTCCATACTTGTTAAAAGTCCGCTGTAAGGGTATATTGAACACGTTGTACTCTCGTAGCGGACTTTTACAATTTTTTAGATTATTTGTTTTTAGTGTTTATGGTTCAAGTTTAGCAATTACTATATATAAAATTTCGTGTTAAGACACTTTCTAGGGGTATAATGCCACCCTGTTTTAAAAGATTTACTCATATATTAATGTATTGTTATACCTTCAAAAGAATGATACTAACAAATGGTCTTCAAACCAAGGACATTTCATAAAAAAATGTCACCTTTTAGGGGTAAGCTAAGTAGGTCTAGTAGAAGAATTACTAGTGCTCGTTTCCAGGTTTCTACACCGGGCTTTGCTAGTGCTGGATCGGTGCTAAAACGTTCCATCGAAAGTGTCGTAAATATGGTCTTGGTGATTATAACGTTATTTCCCCTAAATAGGATTTAATTTGTTATTTTATTGGTGAACAGAAAAAAAAAAGCTAATGCTATAAAAAGAAAAGATAATATGCTGATGTGATTAGTTTAACTTTTTCCGCTTAAATATAAGAAGTTTCTTTCAGGATGGTTTTGTTAGAATATGAACTGAAACCATCCCAACTGTAACATGGTTGGTCATTACAGGAGGAATATTGTGTTGTATATATAGAAAAACCGTATAAGAGTTGAGGTTAATGTATAATATGATATGTCACTGTCAAGAGAGTTTCAAATTATTATATTTAGGGTTGGATATCGATCCACGTGAGGTTAAAAAACACTTAATTTGTAGACAAATAATTAAGTGATGGTCATTTAAAATGTTAATAATCAATAATGGAATCACAATGTTACAAAAATATAGAAAATTTTCCATACTTGTTAAAAGTCCGCTGTAAGGGTATATTGAACACGTTGTACTCTCGTAGCGGACTTTTACAATTTTTTAGATTATTTGTTTTTAGTGTTTATGGTTCAAGTTTAGCAATTACTATATATAAAATTTCGTGTTAAGACACTTTCTAGGGGTATAATGCCACCCTGTTTTAAAAGATTTACTCATATATTAATGTATTGTTATACCTTCAAAAGAATGATACTAACAAATGGTCTTCAAACCAAGGACATTTCATAAAAAAATGTCACCTTTTAGGGGTAAGCTAAGTAGGTCTAGTAGAAGAATTACTAGTGCTCGTTTCCAGGTTTCTACACCGGGCTTTGCTAGTGCTGGATCGGTGCTAAAACGTTCCATCGAAAGTGTCGTAAATATGGTCTTGGTGATTATAACGTTATTTCCCCTAAATAGGATTTAATTTGTTATTTTATTGGTGAAAAAAAAAAAAAAAAAAAACTAATGCTATAAAAAGAAAAGATAATATGCTGATGTGATTAGTTTAACTTTTTCCGCTTAAACATAAGAAGTTTCTTTCAGGATGGTTTTGTTAGAATATGAACTGAAACCATCACAACTGTAACATGGTTGGTCATTACATGATATAAGAGTTGAGGTTAATGTATAATATGATATGTCACTGTCAAGAGAGTTTCAAATTATTATATTTAGGGTTGGATATCGATCCACGTGAGGTTAAAAAACACTTAATTTGTAGACAAATAATTAAGTGATGGTCATTTAAAATGTTAATAATCAATAATGGAATCACAATGTTACAAAAATATATAAAATTTTGCATACTTGTTAAAAGTCCGCTTTAAGGCTATATTGAACACGTTGTACTCTCGTAGCGGACTTTTACAATTTTTTAGATTATTTGTTTTTAGTGTTTAAGGTTCAAGTTTAGCAATTACTATATATAAAATTTTGTGTTAAGACACTTTCTAGGGGTATAATGCCACCCTGTTTTAAAAGATTTACTCATATGTTAATGTATTGTTATACCTTCAAAAGAATGATACTAACAAATGGTCTTCAAACCAAGGACATTTCATAAAAAAATGTCACCTTTTAGTGGTAAGCTAAGTAGGTCTAGTAGAAGAATTACTAGTGCTCGTTTCCAGGTTTCTACACCGGGCTTTGCTAGTGCTGGATCGGTGCTAAAACGTTCCATCGAAAGTGTCGTAAATATGGTCTTGGTGATTATAACGTTATTTCCCCTAAATAGGATTTAATTTGTTATTTTATTGGTGAACAGAAAAAAAAATGCTAATGCTATAAAAAGAAAAGATAATATGCTGATGTGATTAGTTTAACTTTTTCCGCTTAAATATAAGAAGTTTCTTTCAGGATGGTTTTGTTAGAATATGAACTGAAACCATCCCAACTGTAACATGGTTGGTCATTACAGGAGGAATATTGTGTTGTATATATAGAAAAACCGTATAAGAGTTGAGGTTAATGTATAATATGATATGTCACTGTCAAGAGAGTTTCAAATTATTATATTTAGGGTTGGATATCGATCCACGTGAGGTTAAAAAACACTTAATTTGTAGACAAATAATTAAGTGATGGTCATTTAAAATGTTAATAATCAATAATGGAATCACAATGTTACAAAAATATAGAAAATTTTCCATACTTGTTAAAAGTCCGCTGTAAGGGTATATTGAACACGTTGTACTCTCGTAGCGGACTTTTACAATTTTTTAGATTATTTGTTTTTAGTGTTTATGGTTCAAGTTTAGCAATTACTATATATAAAATTTCGTGTTAAGACACTTTCTAGGGGTATAATGCCACCCTGTTTTAAAAGATTTACTCATATATTAATGTATTGTTATACCTTCAAAAGAATGATACTAACAAATGGTCTTCAAACCAAGGACATTTCATAAAAAAATGTCACCTTTTAGGGGTAAGCTAAGTAGGTCTAGTAGAAGAATTACTAGTGCTCGTTTCCAGGTTTCTACACCGGGCTTTGCTAGTGCTGGATCGGTGCTAAAACGTTCCATCGAAAGTGTCGTAAATATGGTCTTGGTGATTATAACGTTATTTCCCCTAAATAGGATTTAATTTGTTATTTTATTGGTGTACAAGAAAAAAAAAAAAAACTAATGCTATAAAAAGAAAAGATAATATGCTGATGTGATTAGTTTAACTTTTTCCGCTTAAATATAAGAAGTTTCTTTCAGGATGGTTTTGTTAGAATATGAACTGAAACCATCCCAACTGTAACATGGTTGGTCATTACAGGAGGAATATTGTGTTGTATATATAGAAAAACCGTATAAGAGTTGAGGTTAATGTATAATATGATATGTCACTGTCAAGAGAGTTTCAAATTATTATATTTAGGGTTGGATATCGATCCACGTGAGGTTAAAAAACACTTAATTTGTAGACAAATAATTAAGTGATGGTCATTTAAAATGTTAATAATCAATAATGGAATCACAATGTTACAAAAATATAGAAAATTTTCCATACTTGTTAAAAGTCCGCTGTAAGGGTATATTGAACACGTTGTACTCTCGTAGCGGACTTTTACAATTTTTTAGATTATTTGTTTTTAGTGTTTATGGTTCAAGTTTAGCAATTACTATATATAAAATTTCGTGTTAAGACACTTTCTAGGGGTATAATGCCACCCTGTTTTAAAAGATTTACTCATATATTAATGTATTGTTATACCTTCAAAAGAATGATACTAACAAATGGTCTTCAAACCAAGGACATTTCATAAAAAAATGTCACCTTTTAGGGGTAAGCTAAGTAGGTCTAGTAGAAGAATTACTAGTGCTCGTTTCCAGGTTTCTACACCGGGCTTTGCTAGTGCTGGATCGGTGCTAAAACGTTCCATCGAAAGTGTCGTAAATATGGTCTTGGTGATTATAACGTTATTTCCCCTAAATAGGATTTAATTTGTTATTTTATTGGTGTACAAAAAAAAAAAAAAAAACTAATGCTATAAAAAGAAAAGATAATATGCTGATGTGATTAGTTTAACTTTTTTCGCTTAAATATAAGAAGTTTCTTTCAGGATGGTTTTGTTAGAATATGAACTGAAACCATCCCAACTGTAACATGGTTGGTCATTACATGAGGAATATTGTGTTGTATATATAGAAAAACCTTATAAGAGTTGAGGTTAATGAATAATATGATATGTCACTGTCAAGAGAGTTTCAAATTATTATATTTAGGAGCCGTTTGGTTTGTTTGATGGAATCACAATGGGTATAGATTTGATAAATGGGTGGAATGATAATGGATATGATTGTTTGAAAAGTAATGTTTGGTATTAAAAAATTGTTAATGAAAAGTTGAGTGGTAAGTTGTGTTATGTGAGTGGTAGGGCCCACTTGTAAGAAAGAAAAGATCACACCCACCTATTTAATATGGTATCATTTCTATAGGTATCCATGCACTATTTTAATTGTCATTCCCTATAATTTTGTTAACCAAACATTTGTTTTGAAAATGATTTCATTTCTTTCATTCTATTCCCCTAAAACAAACGGGCCCTTAGGGTTGGATATCGATCCACGTGAGGTTAAAAAACACTTAATTTGTAGACAAATAATTAAGTGATGGTCATTTAAAATGTTAATAATCAATAATGGAATCACAATGTTACAAAAATATAAAAAATTTTTCCATACTTGTTAAATGTCCGCTGTAAGGGTATATTGAACACGTTGTACTCACGTAGCGGACTTTTACAATTTTTTAGATTATTTGTTTTTAGTGTTTATGGTTCAAGTTTAGCAATTACTATATATAAAATTTCGTGTTAAGACACTTTCTAGGGGTATAATGCCACCCTATTTTAAAAGATTTACTTATATATTAATGTATTGTTATACCTTCAAAAGAATGATACTAACAAATGGTCTTCAAACCAAGGACATTTCATAAAAAAAATGTCACCTTTTAGGGGTAAGCTAAGTAGGTCTAGTAGAAGAATTACTAGTGCTCGTTTCCAGGTTTCTACACCGGGCTTTGCTAGTGCTGGATCGGTGCTAAAACGTTCCATCGAAAGTGTCGTAAATATGGTCTTGGTGATTATAACGTTATTTCCCCTAAATAGGATTTAATTTGTTATTTTATTGGTGAAAAAAAAAAAAAAACTAATGCTATAAAAAGAAAAGATAATATGCTGATGTGATTAGTTTAACTTTTTCCGCTTAAATATAAGAAGTTTCTTTCAGGATGGTTTTGTTAGAATATGAACTGAAACCATCCCAACTGTAACATGGTTGGTCATTACAGGAGGAATATTGTGTTGTATATATAGAAAAACCGTATAAGAGTTGAGGTTAATGTATAATATGATATGTCACTGTCAAGAGAGTTTCAAATTATTATATTTAGGGTTGGATATCGATCCACGTGAGGTTAAAAAACACTTAATTTGTAGACAAATAATTAAGTGATGGTCATTTAAAATGTTAATAATCAATAATGGAATCACAATGTTACAAAAATATAGAAAATTTTCCATACTTGTTAAAAGTCCGCTGTAAGGGTATATTGAACACGTTGTACTCTCGTAGCGGACTTTTACAATTTTTTAGATTATTTGTTTTTAGTGTTTATGGTTCAAGTTTAGCATTTAATATATATAAAATTTCGTGTTAAGACACTTTCTAGGGGTATAATGCCACCCTGTTTTAAGAGATTTACTCATATATTAATGTATTGTTATACATTCAAAAGAATAATACTAACAAATGGTCTTCAAACCAAGGACATTCCATAAAAAATGTCACCTTTTAAGGGTAAGCTAAGTAGGTCTAGTAAAAGAATTACTAGTGCTCGGTTCCAGGTTTCTACACCGGGCTCTGCTAGTGCTGGATCGGTGCTAAAACGTTCTATCGAAAGTGTCGTAAACGTGGTCTTGGTGATTATAACGTTATTTCTCCTAAATAGGATTTAATTTTTTATTTTATTGGTTAACTGAAAAAAAAAAAAAAAAAAAACTAATGCTATAAAAAGAAAAGATAATATGCTGATGTGATTAGTTTAACTTTTTCCGCTTAAATATAAGAAGTTTCTTTCAGGATGGTTTTGTTAGAATATGAACTGAAACCATCCCAACTGTAACATGGTTGGTCATTACAAGAGGAATATTGTGTTGTATATATAGAAAAACCGTATAAGAGTTGAGGTTAATGTATAATATGATGTCACTGTCAAGAGAGTTTCAAATTATTATATTTAGGGTTGGATATCGATCCACGTGAGGTTAAAAAACACTTAATTTGTAGACAAATAATTAAGTGATGGTCATTTAAAATGTTAATAATCAATAATTGAATTAATTTGATTTTTTTAAAAAGATATTTAGAGAAAAAAAGTCTAAGTATTTCCATAATTAGTCAAAATTCATAGATATTCGTTTTTAAAGATAAAACTGGGTAAAAAATATATGTGTCAAAAATATGAAAAGAAGAACTTCAAAAAGACGGGCGTGATTTACAAAAATATAGGGGTCAAAACTAAACTTTACAAAAACAAAACCACACATGAATTTGGCTTATAGATTTTTAATCAATTTTTTCTTTCAACCCACTGTTACAATTCGAAACCCTTAAAAACATAAATTGAGCGATTCTAAAATAAATAATAAATGTAGTTGTTCTTGCAGGTGATTATTAGGATAATCTTCATAAGTTATTTATGGAAGAACAAACACTCTTTAAATAGCCTAAAGGTATGATTTTTAATTTTTAATTTGTTGATTTTATTTAAAAATTAAAATTGATATAGGGCTTTTAGTTATATTCTAAAAAGGTTTGTGGTTTTGCTGTATCACAATCATCAGTTCTTGGTTTTCGTATATGCGCCAAAACCCTAGCTTTGAACGACGGACTGAGTTGCTGTATCTGCAGTTATATAGCCGGAGAATAGATAATACGCCGTTGAATTTTTTGATTAGTCAAAACCCTAACCGTAAGGGTGGTTGTTCTTCAGGTGGTGGAGAAAGTAAATAGGGGTGTTCTATTGGTGAAAATATTAGTGGCCTTGATGTAATAAAATAAAGGTAAACATTGTGAAAGAAGATACAAATCTATTATAGTCATGAACAATCCAATGTATTTATTATTGGTTTCTATTGTCTTCTTAGGATGGAACAAAGTAACAACTTATAATTCGAGAAAAAAAAATTGGAATTTGATGAAATTGTGGTTACATTTTGGTGATTAATTTTTAGTTTCGTTGTTATATCGAGTTAATTTGCGATTGTTTGAAGATCTATTACAGGTCATGATGGTGCAGGTGGAGGTTACAGTAGTTGTGACTGTGGTGGTGGTGTGGTGATGGTTATGGTGAAAGTTCACAAACTAGAGGTTAAATTGTTTGGTTAATTGTTTGTAATGTCAATTATAAATTTACGTTTTTTTGTTATGTTTGATTCGTTGTGAGTTTAATTGGCTAATTGTTGAAACATGTGATTCAGTTTGTGGTGTTTGATTTTAGGTGAAGGTGGATATCAAGGAGGAGAAGGAGACCGAGGACTCGGTGGTGGCGGTAGAGAATGTGAACTTATTCATATATTATATCTGTTTGTTTGCTGTTAGAAACGTACCTACTTTTATACCGGGTTTAAAGTGTAGGATGCACCTTTCATAAAGGAGACACGTGCTATGGAGCTGAAAAAAACCATGTACATATCAAAGGTAAAATTTAATTGAATGAATTTGTGCTGTTGCTAAAACATTCACGTTCGTTAAAAATGAATTTTCAATTAGAAGTGTTCTTTTATTTTATCCTTTCCTTTTTAGAAACAACAAAACTCATAGGAGATTGTAAAGATTACTATAGATATTGAGCATAATTGCGTAATTTCAGATAGGAAAAATATGGAGTACGAGACAAAGGCATTAATCGAGTCTTTTCGGTTATCAGGTTAGTTTCATAAAGGTTCCAAGACATGTTAGGAAGCCGTTAGCAAGGGTAGAAATGTTATAATGATCTTGACGAATAGAAATATGGCTTAACATTTGGGGTAAATAGTTCAAGTTGACATTTGGCCTAATTTTTATTTTTTGCATCGATTAATGTTCCTTAAACTGTTAGGATTTTTGTTTTTCATTATAAAATTAAACAACCTTATATACATTTACAACTACTTATTTAGTGATTTGGATGTTGTTTAACATGTCATTGCATCTATATCCTTTCTATTAGTTCAGTGGTAATAAGGAACATGTGTCTTTTTGGAATATTTGTTGGTTTTTATAATGTTTGTTCATATCAATTACCGGCATAATTAGATAAAGTTCGAGTGTTCCTTAGATGATCGTCCTATGTGTCTTTTTGCAAAGACTATCACTATCTTCAAAAATCAATTACTCTGTGTTGGATAGTATCGTTGGTGACTAGGTAAGCAAATTGGTCTTCTCTTGGTCTCATAAGTTTTCTTACATGTACATCATTTTTTTTTCTAGCACTCTCTCTAAAAGTAAAAGATGAGCTTTTTGTTCAAAAAAAAGTAAACTACATTTTGACTTAAAATACAATACGTTACGGGATTATTTGTTCTCAAGTAGTTAATATTATCATTACGCACACATATGAATACTTAATCAGATACCACGAGTTTATTTGCAAAAAGGGCATTAGTTAAAGTACTAAAAAACTTTAAATTTGACTTGAAAACTCTTTCAAAAATTAAATGTTCCGCAGTTCTGATCATAATGTAATGTTAGAAGCTTATTTAAATAAAAGTTGTTTGTGTTCTTGCAGCCAAGTGCTAAAAAGAACCGCCCAGATGATGACGTTGCCAATGTGCAAGAATCTGGAAATGAAAATAACGAAACGAATGAAGCGGGTAGTGTTGTTGATGAGGAGGAAGAGGATATGGAATATGATGATGATGATGACGAAACACAAGGTGATGAATAGAACTATAATATCTTGTGCCGTTTTCTGGTCACCCAGGTTTCGCCCGAAAAAGAGCCAGTTTCAAGTGACACACCGAGCACCAGAATGATATCTCGGATCATGAAGAGGGCATTCGATGATTAGTTCTTTGCTCTCGAAAGGTTAGTAGATATTCAAAAATTGATATGGAGTAATATTAGGGGATATAATTTTTTTTTCTTGACAAATATTAGCCATTTGTCAATAGTTTAGTGTTCGTTAGTTTTGTGTTTGTTATAAAGTTTAATCCAATCTTTGTTTTCTTATAGAACATCTCGACTGGTATAGACTATAAAGTCATTAGATAACCCCTTCCTTTGAAAAAAAGTCTAACAAAGGTGTAAAATTGTTCCATAAGTAAAAAAAGGGGAATGCTACTTTTCAATAATCTATCAATTTCTTTCGAAAGGTGTTAGATCATTCATTTAATGATGTGTGTTTTTAGCAATTTTAGGAGCAATCAGTCTGGTTGTAAAGTTAGGAATGAAGATTGTAGGTATAATAATGACCTGGGACAAAAATTTAATAGGATCCATTCTCAGGTACCTGGCTTTGAGCATTATAAGCCAAAAGATTACTCTCCATCTCATGTTTCTTTCTACATGAATATGATACGTAGATGTTGGTTCGTTTACGAGTATCTATGCCTATTCGCGATAGTTGTTAGCAACATTTTGACACCGATTTTGTCGTCGGTTATTGTCTTTGTTGTGTAGGCTTTCGTTGGTGGACATCGAAAGGTATAGTTGTATTATTGTGAATGAAAATCGTCAAACGGGTTGAATAACACAACTCTATACGCAATGTAATATTCTCTTTCACTCCTAATTCATACTCTAATTTTAACCGACTTTAATGATATAATTATTATCTTTCAAATAAAGATACCTAAATATTCACTAAAATTTATAGTAATTATATCAAAACCCCGTTAGTGCGAGATATGTCAAAACGAACCTAGCTTATTCACAACATTTTTCCCGTGCAATTCTGCAAAAGCTAATGTATGTGCTTGTCCAATTTTTTGTATGACACTTATACATCTTATTGAAATTTATGCATATATATTGATATAACTTTTGTATCCAAGTCAAAACGGGCCGAGTATGTCGAACTTCACTTATTTGTCTTTATGAATTTCACCTCTACTTACGATGCTTTCTTTGTAAGGCGCAACAAGACACCCATGATCATTTATTTTTTGCATGTAATTACTCTTCTTAGGAATGGAATCTCGTGGTGCAAAAGGCGAACGTTCCAACTCTTCCGCTTATATGGAGTGACATTATGGAATGGCTCTTACCTATTGCTTAGAAGAACAATTCTTTAAACATTGTGAGTTGGTTAATCGTGGCTGCTTCATCCTACTATATTTGGCAAGAACGAAACAATAGATTGCATGGTGATGGAGCAAGGTGAGAGGAGCAATTGGTTAACGTTATTCTTGAGATTGTTTGTTTGAAGCTAGCTTCGATCAGGTTTAAGAGAATCCCTAAGGTGGAGAAGTTAAAAAAAACTTGGAACCTGCGGCTTATTGAATAAATGGTGTGTTCTTGCTGATTAGAAGACGTGCGTTTTTCTTTATGTATATGTTCCGTCTTTTCTATTTAGGTTTATGGTAGTCTGTGTTTTTGAGCATGTTCAAAGCACGTTGTTTATAGAGTGGCTCATTACCATTCTCTTATGTACTTAACCCCATTTTTTTTAATATATTCACCGGGTGGAATCCCTTTACCCAAAAAAGAATTTGTTTGTTGTGGAGTGTTTTTATAATTTTTGATGTAATTACATAATCAAGATAGGACACTCAAAGTGCTATTAATTTCTAAAGAATTTCATTTTCAAGACATTTTCATATGGGATTCGGCAGAAAAACTTCAATTTACAATGTGAAATCCTTTTTCAATGAAATAAAACTGAAGTGTCCACTTTCTTAACAGTTAAGAGATGGTCTTTAGGTAATTTTACAGCCACACAGGTTGTGAGTAGATAGTTTGCCACCAGCTCACTTAACCACCACAAGTTGAAGCAGTGATGAAGATGAATTATTGGTCTGCCACCGTGAAAAATTACCATCTGACTTTAATTAACCATGACTATGAGGCGCAGCCATCGGAGGAATAGTCGTGGCAGTAGTAGCCTTGGTGCTGTTAGTTGCGGGATGCGTATATTGTGGAAGTTACAAAAAGAACGCTGAGACAAGTGCGGCGTTATTGAAGAACGCACAAGTTCAACTTATGCAGGCTGGTTCAGGTATTAATAAAGTATATGTTTGTTTAAAACTTTTAGTCCAGTATTGACCGAGACCAAAGGCAGCCAGTTGCATTCCTTATGTGAAAAAGTTCTTTATTAAACCTTTTCAGCTGAAAAGCCTGCATAATTTGTTTATCACAAATCACAGTCGGAAGCCATATCATATTTTAGTGTATTTGTTTAGAATGTGTTTGGACCTGTTTTGTTTCTTTAATTTCCAAAGTAAAACTAAGCTATTTGTTTCTTTATAAATAAAAATACATTATTAAAAAACTTAGAAAAAACCCCGCGCGTGCGCGGGCATTATAACTAGTAAAAAAGGATAGAAAAATTGTTAACTAAGAAAAAAAAATTTCGAATGATAAATGAAATATTAAAAGTTCCATTGCCGGGAATCGAACCTGGGTCTCCTAGGTGAGAGCTAGATATTCTAACCGATGGACGACAATAGATATTATTATGTCTTTGTTACAAAATGTTGCTAATTAACATATATATTTATAGATTTATCATCTGATTATTTTTGTTATAATCTATGCAAATACCTTATAACAAATATATGCTAATTTTGATTGTTTTTAAAGTTCACTAACAACACATTTTTTTCAAAAAATGCATGATGGCTTGCTATATTGATGTGGTATGAAACTGTGATGAATAAGTTTAAATTCGAAACAAAATCCCACTGTGGTATACTAACACTTGAATCTCTTCATGAAATGCAGGACAAACTACGAACATGGGAGCAGACAAATAACGACCTTCTCGCATCTTGAAGGTGCACATGATCAGTATGGAGGTTTGTTAGAAGACTTGTGCTTTCGGCAACACGGATCGTAGACTCGTCGTCAAGAGTAGCTTTGCATGCATGCATATTTTTGAAGTGGTCCGATGAAACTTATGCCTTAATTTAAAGTTTAAAAGAATTGAATACATCAGGTGGAAAGAATGTTTCAGCAATATATATGGTTTATATGCAGGTACAAGAAATCGAGCAGGTCTACACTTGTTTTGAAATGTCGTCGTATTGTGTTTTTTTATTTGTGGCTTGTCGGTTTTGGTTATATATTATGGTCATGGTTCATCCAGCCAATAGTACTGTATTTGTTTTTTTGTCTTATTTAGAGACTATTCCATAACCTTTGTACGTACATAATCGATTCATTATATATAAAGGTGTTAGAAAAGTATAAATCGAATAAAGTTCACTATCGCCCTCTCATTGAGCGAGCCACTAGAGTTATATATAGACTCTAATGTAGTTCTTCAATTTTAAAGTTACTTATACAATCATTGACGCTACACATGTGTACTTGTGATTGAACCGAGAGTGTGATTTGTTGGAATATGTGGTTTATTACAAGCTCATGTGGTCTATATAAGTTGAGGGACTTATTATGTAACTTTTATTATGTGTTTGTATGTTTGGCTCTGTATGGCAGGATTGTGTTATTTCAGGGACTGAAGTGTAACTTGCTTCTATATAAGCTGGACAAACCCTATGCTGCTCATTCAAGCCGTCATATTTTCACATTCTCTTTCTCTCATCTTGGTGTATTCTCACATAGTCTGGTCTTACATATTTGATCATCTTGATCAATAGTTTAAGTGTTTTCTGGTAGTATTTGAGAGATTGTAGTGAGGTTTATTGTATCATTGATTCTGTAGTGTGATAGATTGAATCCTTCTGAAGGGGGCAATCTCTTTTCTTTGTATTGTTGACAAGCACTCGTTTGAGGACTTGTCTTATTGATTTACTGAGTAATAAAAAGATTCACCAAGGGGAGGTTGGCTGGGTGATTTCTCAAGTGTTGTGGTTGTTTTTTGATATCAGATCTATAGTTTTAACATG
>LBNU01024814.1:81021-95904 GCA_014162995.1 Artemisia annua | reverse complement strand
TATAAGCTGGACAAACCCTATGCTGCTCATTCAAGCCGTCATATTTTCACATTCTCTTTCTCTCATCTTGGTGTATTCTCACATAGTCTGGTCTTACATATTTGATCATCTTGATCAATAGTTTAAGTGTTTTCTGGTAGTATTTGAGAGATTGTAGTGAGGTTTATTGTATCATTGATTCTGTAGAGTGATAGATTGAATCCTTCTGAAGGGGGCAATCTCTTTTCTTTGTATTGTTGACAAGCACTCGTTTGAGGACTTGTCTTATTGATTTACTGAGTAATAAAAAGATTCACCAAGGGGAGGTTGGCTGGGTGATTTCTCAAGTGTTGTGGTTGTTTTTTGATATCAGATCTATAGTTTTAACATGGTATCAGAGCCACGGCTTTGATCTCCGTTGGTTCTTGATATTAGGGTTTCTAGGGTTTGATCTCAAAATTTGGGGGTTTTGTGTTTGGAGAGCAATTGGGCTCAATTGAGGCTGTTTTCTTAACGGCCGTCGTGATTATTGGTGGTTTCTGGTGATTCTTGGATTTGTCAGTTAGGGTTTCTTGAAACCCTAATTTGTCAATTTGGGGATCTTGATTTTGGAGGCCGAGTGGTGTTAATTGGGTTCTTTCGTGATTACTAACACTCTTGACTAAGTGAATTAAGGGTGTTGGTGATTGGTTCATTCCGCTGCGTATAATGTTTCATCACTGTAAGGTCTTTCTTTCTCCTTTAATTCACTGGGTACTTTAGTTGTTTGCATTGCAAACTCTGTGGGTAACATCTTGACCTGCTCCCTTGAGGAGTACGGAAACCTGCTCTTCCCACAGATAGGTGTAAGACTTGGTACTTCAGTCGAATTGGGTGTGAGTTTTAGTATAGATCTTACTGTTAGTTATAGTTTTTTGTTATTGTTTAGATTGGTGGAGTTTAGGTTAAGGGATTGTTGGAGTTGTTTGTTGGTTCTGTTTAGTTTGGTGGAGAGCAGTTTAAGGGATTGTTGGAGTTATTTGATTTTTCTATTTGTTTGTTATTTGTCTGGTTTTTGTGTTTCTTTGCTTGCTTCTTGCTTCTTGTCTGGTTTATCTGTTTCTTTATTTGTTTCTTGCTTCTTATCTGGTTTATTTGTTTTGTGTTGTTATTGTTCTTGCTATCATGACTGAGGTTCTTATTAGTTCTTTGGATGCTGGTAATCCTCTTTACTTGCATTCTAGTGATAGCTCTAATGTGCCTATTGTGCATTTTAAACTCACTGGGTCTGACAATTATAAAATGTGGTCTACTGCTATGAAAATTGCTTTAAAAGGAAAGAATAAAATGGGATTTGTTGATGGTACTTGCGTTAAACCTGTTACTAGTCCAATTCTATCCCAGCAATGGGAGAGATGCAATGCCATTGTTCTAGGCTGGATTCTTGGGTCCTTGTCCCCTGAGTTGTACTTAGGGCAAGTGTACTCAGAAATTGCATCTGAAGTTTGGAAAGAGTTACAGGAAACCTATGATAAGATTGATGGGTCTATTATCTTTAATGTGATTCATAAAATTAATGGTCTTAAACAAGGAGAATTATCTGTGCCTGATTACTATCATAAGTTGAATTCTCTATGGAGAGAATTTGATACTTTAACCTTGTTACCTACTTGTACTTGTGCTGCTCATGAAGGGGTTTTAAAACATAATCAACTTGTTAGACTTATGCAGTTTCTGATGGGTTTAAATGAAGTATACCAACCAATTAGGATTAATATCTTGGCTAGGGACCTTTTACCAGAAGTGAAAGAGGCCATAATGTGGTCTCTAGGGAGGAGTCTCATAGAGGACTCCACCCAAGTTCTGGGTCAAACAGCAAGGTCAAACCTGCTGCTTTTATTGCTAAGACCAATAATAATTCAAACTCTAATAACAATTTTGTTAGGAGAACTGGTAATGGTAATAATAATAATAATAATAATAACAATAATAATAATAATAACAATAATAATAATAATGGGAATGGTAATAGGGGACCTAATCCTAATTTGGTTTGTAAACATTGTGGTTTAATTGGTCATACTATTGAAAGGTCCTTTGAATTAAATGGTTATCCACCTGGTTTTAAAAGAAACCCAAACTTGCCTAAGCAATCTGTTGCTGCAAAAAAGTTTAGTGCTAATGCAAATATGTCTCAACCATCTACTTCATTTGGGTCTATGACTGGGTCTTTCACTAATGATCAAATGATGAAGCTCTTAAGTCTTATCAATGAGAAACCCTCTGCTAATGTCTCTGCTAGTATGACAGGTATGAAAACCAGTTTTATGAATAACAATGTTCTGTTTAATTTGAATTTTGAGAAATTTTTCTGTGCTAAAACTGGTTCTGTGAGTTATAATGTTACTCTTGGTTGGATTATTGATTCTGGTGCTAATCAGCACATGACTGATTCCACTGAGAATATGTTTAATGTGGTTGATATTTCTAGTCTTATGCTCACTGTTGGTCATCCTAATGGTACTGTTGCTAAAATTTCTGCTATTGGTAGTCTTAAACTGACTTCTGGTGTTGTTCTGTTTGATGTTCTTGTTGTCCCTGATTATAATGTTAGTCTGTTGTCTGTTAATAAAATGATAAAAGATAGTAAGTTCTTTGTTGGGTTTGATGAACATAAATGTTATATTCAGGATTTGAAACAGGACAAGCTTGTGGGGACTGGTAGTGAGTCTGGGGGGCTTTATTTGTTTGACTTGAATAAATGTGGTGAGTCTAACTTTGGTATGTGCAATTCTGTGTTTGTTTGTCATGTTTCCAATGAGTTATGGCACCAAAGGCTTGGTCATCCTGCTGACCAAGTCTTATCTGTTTTGGGAAATAAAATTGGTTTTAAAAAGATGGATCATGTCTCTCCTTGTGATATATGTCATAAATCTAAACAAACTAGGGAGCCTTTTCCATTAAGTGAACATAAATCTGAGTTTGTTGGTGATTTAGTTCACTGTGATGTTTGGGGTCCTTATAAAATTACTAGTAAAGAAGGTTTTAGGTATTTTCTAACTATTGTGGATGATTTTAGTAGAGCTGTTTGGGTTTATCTTCTAAAATCTAAAACTGAAGTTGCAAATTATATTGAAAATTTCATAAAACTTATCTTTACTCAGTTTAATAAAAGGATTAAAATCATTAGGTCAGATAATGGTACAGAATTTGTTAATCATCATTTATCAAAACTTTTTAATGATTTAGGTATGATCCATCAAACTTCTTGTGCCTATACTCCTCAGCAAAATGGGATTGCTGAGAGGAAACATAGACACCTTCTTAATGTGGCTAGGAGTCTTATGTTTCAGGGGGGGATTCCCCTATCTATGTGGCCTGAGTGTGTTTTAACTGCTGTTTACTTAATCAACAGGCTCCCCTCTTCTGTCTTGTCTGGTGCTTCTCCCTATTTCTTAGTATATGGTAAGGATCCTAGTCTCTCTCATATCAGATCCTTTGGGTGTCTTTGTTATTCCACTATTTTGAACTCAAGTGATAAGTTTAGTTCTAAATCTGAAAAATGTGTTTTAATTGGTTTTTCTAGTATAAAAAAGGCATATAAGTTGTATGGTTTGGAAAGTAAATCTGTGTTTTTTTCAAGAGATGTAAAGTTTTATGAAACTATATTTCCTTTTAAAATGAAGTCTGAGAATGTTTTAAATAAAAATGACCTTGTGTTTGATAAATCAGAACTAAACTTTGATGGAAGTGGAGTAAATACTTTGAATTTTTTTGATGCTCATGGGTCTGAAAGTCCCAATGATGAAGAGGGGGACCCTTCTAATGAGGAAGGTAGTGGCAGGGTATCTTCTGATGACAATAGTAATTCTGTCAATGAAGAAGATGCAGCCACTGCAACCCAGATAGATGATACTATCACCTCTGAGGGCATAAGTCAAAATGTTTTAAATGGTGAGGATCATGGTGAAGCACCACCAAGTCTGAGAAGGTCTAGTAGACATAGGAGTCAGCCTGTTAGGTTTAATGACTTTGTTGTGGGTAGTAATGTGAAGTATGGTCTTGAAAAATATGTTTCCTATTCTAAACTGTCTAGAGTTAATATGTGTTTCTCTACCACTCTCAATAAGTCTTGTGAACCTAAGTCTCTTTCAGAGGCTGTTCAAAATCCTATGTGGAAAGAAGCTATGAATTCTGAAATGGAAGCTCTACATAGGAACAATACTTATGAGGTGTGTGAGTTACCTGCTGGCAGATTTGCCATTGGAAGTAAATGGATTTGGAAACTTAAATATAAATCTTCTGGTGAAGTTGATAGGTATAAAGCTAGACTTGTGGCTAAAGGTTATAACCAGAGAGAAGGAATTGATTATGAGGAGACATTTAGTCCTGTTGTTAAAATGGTTACTGTTAGGTGTTTAATTGCCTTATCTGTTTCTAATAAGTGGCCTTTATTTCAACTGGATGTTAATAATGCCTTTTTATATGGTGATTTGTATGAAGATGTGTATATGCAATTACCTCCTGGTTATTATGACAAAAATGATACTAGAGTGTGCAAGTTGAATAAGTCTTTGTATGGGCTAAAACAAGCTCCAAGGCAGTGGAATGAAAAACTTACCACTGCTTTGGTGGAAAATGGTTTTAAACAAAGTCTTAATGACTATTCTTTATACACTAAGGATAATAATGGTGTTTTTCTAGCTTTATTGGTTTATGTTGATGACATTGTCATCACTGGTAACAATGTTGGTGAAATTGAAAAATTTAAAAGTTTTCTAAACTCAAAGTTTATGATCAAAGATCTTGGTCCTCTTAAATATTTTCTGGGAATTGAAGTTTTAGAAAATGATAATGGTCTTTGTCTTTCTCAAAGAAAGTATTGCTTGGACTTGTTACAAGAGTATGGTTTATTGGCATGTAAGCCTGCTGCTACTCCTTTGCAGCAGAATGTGGTGTTAGGTCATGTTGAAAGTGAGAGTGATAAATTTTTATCTAGCATGACTGAGTATCAAAAATTGGTTGGAAAACTTATTTACCTATCTGTTACTAGACCTGACATCTCCTATGCAGTTCACTGTTTAAGTCAGCATATGCATGCTCCTCTTAATTCTCATTTCACTGCTGCACTTAGGGTTCTGAGATATTTAAAACAGGCTCCTGGTACAGGTATTCAGTTTCAATATGGTGATAGGCTAAATCTGTATGCTTTTTCAGATGCAGATTGGGCTAAGTATCCTATTTCTAGGAAATCAGTGTCTGGATTTTGTGTTTATTTTTGTAATAATCTGATTTCATGGAAAAGTAAAAGGCAAGCTACTATTTCTAGATCTTCTGCTGAATCTGAGTATAGATGTCTTGCATCTACTACTTGTAAGCTTATTTGGATTGTTAAAAATTTTAAAGATCTTGGAATAGATGATTTGTTACCTGCAAATTTGTTTTGTGATAGCAGTTCTGCTATTCAAATTGCTGGTAATCCAGTTTTTCATGAGAAAACTAAAACATTTTGAAATTGACTTACATCTTGTTAGAGAAAAAGTAGCTTCTGGAGTTATTAAAACTTTAAAGATTGCTTTTGCTAATAATGTTGCAGACATTTTTACAAAAGGTTTGAGTATTTCACAACATAAACAGTTCTATGACAAACTTGGTCTGGTTGATATGTTCAAGCCATGAGCTTGATAGGGGGTGTTGGAATATGTGGTTTATTACAAGCTCATGTGGTCTATATAAGTTGAGGGACTTATTATGTAACTTTTATTATGTGTTTGTATGTTTGGCTCTGTATGGCAGGATTGTTGGCTCTGTATGGCAGGATTGTGTTATTTCAGGGACTGAAGTGTAACTTGCTTCTATATAAGCTGGACAAACCCTATGCTGCTCATTCAAGCCATCATATTTTCACATTCTCTTTCTCTCATCTTGGTGTATTCTCACATAGTCTGGTCTTACATATTTGATCATCTTGATCAATAGTTTAAGTGTTTTCTGGTAGTATTTGAGAGATTGTAGTGAGGTTTATTGTATCATTGATTCTGTAGTGTGATAGATTGAATCCTTCTGAAGGGGGCAATCTCTTTTCTTTGTATTGTTGACAAGCACTCGTTTGAGGACTTGTCTTATTGATTTACTGAGTAATAAAAAGATTCACCAAAGGGAGGTTGGCTGGGTGATTTCTCAAGTGTTGTGGTTGTTTTTTGATATCAGATCTATAGTTTTAACATGATTAGAATAGGAAGTGGTGAATGTGTTTAGTCATTTAATTTAATGAATTTGAATGAGATGATGGTGACAGTAACGATGACATAATCGGTGATATGATGGTGGTGACGGAATAAGGCCGGAGCAATGATTACGAGTGAATGTTAATTAACAGTGCATAATAATAAGAATATCACGAAGGATAATATTGGAGAGATGCATGTGTTATAGTCTCCACAAAGGGGCACGTCTCGATAAATTGAAAAGAAAATGCAGAATCAACTAAAGAAGGGTGATGAATCTCATGTACAGTGTTGTCACACTAAGCAACTATCATATAGAGTTGAGTTGTGTCGACTTATCTACTTTTTTTATTAGCACCGCAAAAAAAAACTCACTCTCGAATCTATTATAAGGTACTTAATTATACTCTTTTTGGAGCCTATAACCGGAAGAAATAAAACAAAATAAATAAATAAATAAATAAATAAATAAATAAAAATAAATAAGAGCCAATTTTACCAGTGCGAGATTGTAATAGTTGAGAGGGTTGCAAGTTTCCAAAAGTTAAGCTTTGAATAAATATTACCCATCAGCATTTCAAGAGTAAAAACAGTTCATGTTTCGACCCAAATGAATGAGGAGTCAACGAAAAATTATCCAATTATAGATGCCTCATTATTTGTCTGGGAGAGCAAGATTTTCGCTTTATTAATCCCGATAACAAGTACACTATTCGGATTTTGTAATGGCCGTATTTCACTTTGCCCAAGCCATGTGGCTAAGTAGCCAATCTCTTCACTAGTCACCACTCACCACCATTTCGTACCGGAGGATGATCAACACAAGTGAATGGACAATCGTCAACATTATAATTAATCATGTATCCATTTCACTCATATACTAATCACTTAATGTACAACGATTTATAAATAATAACAGTTGCATATATTAATTTCATGTTTAAAAGAGTATCGCATCATGCAGTAACTTATTCTTCATTATACACGTGTTGCATGTTTGCTCCAAGCCTCCAAACAATGTCGAAGCCATAAATGAACTATGCGCATTATAGTCGCTTGATAATTACGAACTTCCAATTTGAGCCTCGACATTAACACACTTTTAAATGATGAGTTTGTCTAACGACTGCCGCTGCCGGGAATCAAACCCAGGTCTCCTGGGTGAAAGCCGTGGACCAGTCCTAGGTACCGCTGGAGACGACAATGGAATATGTTTAGTTCTTGCTTAGAAAAAGAATATGGGTCAACAATTAAAGCGGTTGGGTGTGGTTATCTGAATGTGAAGTGAGATAGGCGTGTGGGGATGGAAACTGACGGCATAAGGGTGGGTGATGATCAAGAAAAATGAATAAGGTATTAATCGTGTTATAATTGAAGATTGTGTACATTCTATTAAAAGGTATAAATAGTTGCCTTGGGTTTCAATCCCACCTGAGGTTATACATGTACGAGTGCTGGTACCTCAGCACGAGCGCTCGGCACATTCGATGTTAATGCGACAAATGGGACCTTCTGATCATTTTTCTTGTGTACCTTCATTTCATCAGATTTAGTATGGCATTTATAATAGTGTGTGCATACATTCATATCACACCGACCTTACATCAATGAAACATGTAGAATTTTTACTTAACACGTTCCTACGAGAAGTATCATCTTTTTGTATTATGTTTGAACTAATTAACATCACTTATTTCTAAAGCAGGTAACACGGTGCAAACATAGAGCTCTAGCAACTTTTATATAGTATTATTTATGTTTCATACATATAAAGTGTTATGGAACTTAGAGTGTCTTGGTATTATTTATGCATGGTTATAAACGATCCTATCCGTGTTAAAGTGCTCCTACTGCATTACCGTTCAGGTTAANTCAAGTTATGTGGTTTGATATATAAGTTGAGATGTTTGTTAGGTGTAGTTTGGTCATGCATGCTCGTGAACTTTTTCATGAAATTACATAGTTTTAACGAGGGATGTCTCGTGAATTTCGGGGGCCTTGTGCCATTATTACAAAAGTGGCCCTATAAATATGAAATCTTTGACAAGTTACTTTTGATTTTTTCTTTGGTTGCAATTTTCTTATATAGCCTTTTCATATATATTTGGTTTTTGGCATGGGAACCAACTTGGACTATAGTGTGTTGAAAAATATAACATTGAGTTTACTTCTTCTCTTCATCTCTTCATCTAAGGTATGTATGGGATGAAAAAGTTAAAGCAAATAACAATATTATAATCCCACATCGCTCGCACCATGAAAGTTATAGGCTTCTTGGGCTTATTAATACTCTAAGAATACCCTTTTATGGGCTTCACTTAAAATCTCAGGCTCCAAAACTGTTAGGGCTCTGTGCGGTTAGGCGGTTGGTTTTGATACTCTAACGATTAAATGAAAAGAACAAATACAATGAGATATTGAGAATAAATCACAACCACACATGTCAAATACACCTACAAAACTAAAGCAAATGTCTGGCTATAAATCCTTTTTATTTTTCTCATTATAGTTTTTATTTTTCACCAGATCTCTTCCCGGTTTTGATATACATAAATTTGTTAGAAACTAAAAACTCTAACTCGATTGACATTGCCAAACTTAACTCTATATATTGTAAAGTGGGATCAACCAAGACTTGAAGACTAGAGTGTTAACTTAAGAAAAATTAAGATGCATTTAAGATTTTTTTTTTATTTAATTTTTTTTTGGGTAAAAGGTTACCCCAGTAAAATATATTAATCACAAAAAAATAGTTACTGAAATATCACACTAACCTCAAGCAAAGCTTGATAAACGCCTCTAAAATGGTGTTTATGATATGCCATAAAAACAAACTACTCTAGCATGAACTACATAACCAATAACCGATATACTAGAGACAAACATAATACCTCACGGCATAACATCCACGCTAAACCAGCAACGGCATCAAAGGAGCATAAGATAACCAAAAGAGATTGCCTTCTAAAAAAACCTTCCCAAGAAAAAACCCAGTGGGAAAAACTTTGGTGAACGT
This sequence comes from Artemisia annua, assembly GCA_014162995.1. Taxonomy (NCBI): domain Eukaryota; kingdom Viridiplantae; phylum Streptophyta; class Magnoliopsida; order Asterales; family Asteraceae; genus Artemisia; species Artemisia annua. Next base: position 86,703 of record LBNU01024814.1, on the reverse strand, counting down.
TACCCCAGTTAAATATATTAATCACAAAAAAATAGTTACTGAAATACCACATTAACCTAAAGCAAANCAATATTGAGAATAAATCACAACCACACATTTGAAATACAACTACAAAACTAAAGCAAATGTATGGCTATAAATCCTTTTTATTTTTCTCATTATAGTTTTTATTTTTCAATAGATCTCTTCCCGGTTTTGATATGCATAAATTTGTTAGAAACTAAAAACTCTAACTTGATTGACATTGCCAAACTTAACTCTATATATCGTAAAGTGGGATCAACCGAGACTTGAAGACTAGAGTGTTAACTTAAGAAAAATTAAGATGCATTTAAGATTTTTTTTAATTTAATTTTTTTTTTGGTAAAAGGTTACCCCAGTAAAATATATTAATCACAAATAAATATTTACTGAAATATCACATAAACCTCAAGCAAAGCTTGATAAACGCCTCTAAAATGGTGTTTATGATATGCCATAAACACAAACTACTCTAGCACGAACTATATAACCAATAACCGATATACCAAAGACAAACATAACACCTCACGGCATAACATCCACGCCAAACCAGCAACGGCATCAAAGGTGCATAAGATAACCAAAAGAGATTGCCTTCTTAAAAACCTTCCCAAGAAAAACCCAGTGGGAAAAATTTGGTGAACGTTACCCCAGTTAAATATATTAATCACAAAAAAATAGTTACTGAAATATCACACTAACCTCAAGCAAAGCTTGATAAACGCCTCTAAAATGGTGTTTATGATATGCCATAAAAACAAACTACTCTAGCATGAACTACATAACCAATAACCGATATACTAGAGACAAACATAATACCTCACGGCATAACATCCACGCCAAACCAGCAACGGCATCAAAGGAGCATAAGATAACCAAAAGAGATTGCCTTCTTAAAAACCTTCCCAAGAAAAACCCAGTGGGAAAAACTTTGGTGAACGTTACCCCAGTTAAATATATTAATCACAAAAAAATAGTTACTGAAATACCACATTAACCTAAAGCAAAGCTTGATAAACGCCTATAAAATGGTGTTTATGATATGTCATAACCACAAACTACTCTAGCAACAAACTACATAACCAATAACCGATATACTAGAGACAAACATAACACCTTACGACATAACATACACGCCAAACCAGCAACGGTATCCAGGGAGCATAAGATAACCAAAAGAGACTGTCTTCTTAAAAAACCTTCCCAAGATAAACCCAGTGGGAAAAACTTTGGTGAAGGAAAAAAAGTACAACTCCAATGGAACTCCCAGATCATACGGAAGGAAATAATCAAACAGTCCATAACCATGATAATCCACTATATAAAAAAAATTCATAGGTGTCCCGGTATCCTGCGACAACCCCTGGTACAGTCCCTGCATGGAAAGACATGTTTTTAGGACAACCAAAGAGACCTAAGCATACGGTGGAGCTTCACCTTGAGATAATAGATTAGGAGATACTACGAAGACTTCCCTCCAAATCCATAATTCGTTGCAGTTGAGTTAGCAAACGATGGAAGTCATTCATAACAATGCGAGAGTTTACCAAGATGAAACTCCACCACGTAACAAGTGACCGGTCTTTAAGCCCCCGCAAACTTCTTAAGATTCGATAGTCATCGTAAACGAATGGACCTTTGTGTTCATGTTTATTTTATAGTATCGCTCATTAAGATGTTCAACAAATGAACTTTAACTATAAACGCATCATATATATTACTATAGACATGAAAATTAGTTTCATTTATGTTTGTTTCATGTTCACTTCATATTGTCACAACCTACATCATAATTCTAGAAGTATCTACACTATTTTTGACGACTCAAGAGGAATAAATAAGTGTTGGAATATCTAAAAGCTTTATATAAGAGACTATTTTGTTTTCAAAAGGATGATTGTGCAATAATTCTAGATAGGCCCTAGAAGGTTCAACTTATGAATAGTGTAGAATGTTCATATACATTTGTAAGTTCTTAAAAGTAGTATAAATAGTGGTGCATCATTTAATACAACACACCATAAAATCCTCTCGATTAAAGTGCTCACAATCATCACAGCGAGGGGTGAGCACGGTCCAAAAATTGGATGGGACTAAAGATTGATTTGGCCTAAAGCACCAGACCAAAGACCATATCGAAATGTTTAGTCAGTGTCTGAGTCTGTCTGGTTCGGTTCGTCGTTCGCTCTGATCCAACAAAGCATAATGGCCGGTTTTGCATATGATATAACCGAACAGGACCGGACCTTTGCTAAGGCCCAAAACGCGTTCTGAATAGATCTTGGTTAGGGCTCCTAAAACAAAATTAACACATATTACAACTTACAATGGTATTCCATTAAACATTATAATCCACATCCAAATGACTGTCCATCCACTAAAACACATAAACACATCCCTTTAGAGCAAAACATGTAGAATCCAAAGTGCAACTGTTTTATGGAGTTGTTTTGGAAGAAATGGAATTTTATAACATAATTTAACTAGGAAATTATCGGATCGAATTTAGTGGTAAAACCAAGCATTAAGTTGGAGCATGAACTAAAATTGCAATAACGCAATTTGATAACATACAAACAAATCCATATTCAAAATGAGAAGTTTAATACAGTAGCATCAAAACTGAATCCATCCGGTTCATTCACATTATATAATCAAAAACTAAAAGCCATGCAAGAATCCATACAAAAGCACACTCACTACACTTACCGCAACAACAACAAAAGCCGACAAGTAATTAGATTGCCCTCCAATTGGATTCACAACAACACCACCGCCTGGCTGCATCACACCACCTCCACCACTCGACACCGGAAAAGCCAAAACAACCAGACGGTCATCAACCACAACACGCGGCTCAATAACAACATCATCACCTACATCATGTGGGACCGCAAGACCACCATCACCACTTAACACCACGCCACCACCATCTCCAACCACCGCAAGACCGCCATCCGGCACCGGAACACCATTTTCACTACCTTTATCATCCAAGACACCATTCTCGACACCATTCTCACCACCGCCACCACCATTGTGATCGATATTCTCATCCGCACCACCTAGCACCACGCCACCACCATCTCCAGCCACCAGAAGACCGCCATCTGGTGCTGGAACGCCATTCTCACCACCGTTATTATCCAAGACACCATTCCCGACACCATTCTCACCACCGCCACCACCATTGTGGCTGATATTTTCATTCGTACCACTACCACCATTATTACCCATTTGTTGATCATTATCACCCATCTCTTGATCAAGATTCTCTCCACCGCCATCATTATTTGCATCCAAAACACCACAATCAACATTTTTATCACCCATTTCTTGATCATTATTAACCGCATTGTCGATTTATTGATCAAGATTCTAACCATTATTCACATTCGCAGCACCGCCACCGGCCACTTCTTGATCATTATTCCCGTACTCTTTACTAATCCAACTATTAGAACTCCCAAATCCATAATCACTCACAGTACCATCAAGATTATGTTTTTTTAAACGTGATTCAAGAAAATAACCCTCTAACTCTCTTTTTCGTTTTTGAGTTTGAATTACGCCGTCTTCTCCCCATAATTCCTCACCTAAACCCAAGAAATCATGACCTACACCGGGACCTTCTTCCTCACCATTAGCCATCCTAAAAATCCTATTTCTCAAACTTTCAATTAACACGAGACCCACTTCTTTCGTTGCAAAACTTGCGAGATTACGATCAACAAATTCGTCGGCTGCTCTAGCGTGATCCCACTGAATGTTTTCCATACGAAATTCATAGAGTTTGCGCAACAATTCAACATGACGGTTATCCATGATCACAAGATTTTTTATTTCAGATGATTTGATGGTGATTTTGTGAAATTCTATGAAACCTATGTGTTGTTTTTGATGGTATTTATGCGTGGGAACGAAAGAGTTTAAAATATGATGATGTGGCAGAGTGTATTAGGACCAATTTGGTTTGGAGAAAGTAATATGGGTTGGCCCTCTTCTTTCAAAATTAAAAGTTTGTTACCATATTGTTTTGATCCATGTGTTTATTTATTATGTGGGATTTTAGTAAGTGTGTGCCTTTTTAATATTTCACAATCATACGTCTATAAGTAAGAGTGCTACGTACGATTGAAACGATCGAATACATTTTGGTCTCGTCTTTGGTTTGGTGTTTTGGGTCAACTCGGTTTCGGCCTGGTCTGATTTTTGTTAGTCCGATCCAGTTTTTGAACTGTGCTCAGCTCTATTTGACAATCACTTTATCATTAGTACCCAAGGCCTTTGGTTTAGTGGTATGTGAGTTCCCCACCAACCTAGAGTTTATGGGTTCAAGCCACGCTGGAAGCATTTGTGAGATTGCTGGTATAGGTGTCGAAAAAATTCATGTTCTTAAAATAAAAAAATTAAGAAAAAGGAATCGGTTTGTCATTAGTCTATAAGTAACGATGAACATAGGTACCAAAAAAGCGGTATAACACTAGAACCGAACAGTACCGGTAACGGTTCTCTTTACCCTGTACGGTACTAGTACTACAAAACCATCTAAAAAAAGGTACAATGCCAAAGCGGGAAATCCTGGTTTTGGTATCGAATACCAAGGGCTTTGTTTATGAAGTAATCTTGTGATTCAAACATTCATGCATGTGTCCCATGCATAGTTAATGTTGATAATTCAATGACGAAACAAACAAATAAAATGGAAGCTTTATTCAAATTATCAAACCAAATACAAAACCAAAACAAAGGTACTAACACAAAAACTAATTCAATAAGTACCAAATTCCAAATGCAAAGGTACCACACTATTATTAAAGTTTAAGTCACTTTTCTATCAATCTCCACTTTGAATTAAACTCTCCACCTGCTTCAAAATTCAAAGTTCCCAACGCCAGTGATACTAGCCAAATTCAAATCAAACGATCGATTCCAAAAGCAATTCGAAACAAAAATCGATCCGAAACAAATGCCGGTGACTTAAAAACGAACAATCAAACGTTAACCGACAAATTTAAAACGGTCAACTGAACAAAACCAAATCGGCTCAAATGATCTTCAACAAAGACAATGAAATTCGGGCAACCAACTTCAAAAGTCCGACAAATGAAGATCCAAATTTTCAAACTAACAAATTCCAACGATCGAACAAATTCCAATCGACCTAATACTAATTAAGTCTCCAAACACCAAATCGATCTTCAAATTCCAAATATTAAATTCAAATTCCAATGACCCACTTATTTTTTAAGCATTACGGTTCAAATTCAAATTTATTATCCGAGTATCAAACAAATTCAAGTTAATTAATAACTTGACAAACGGGTTTTAATAATTCCAACGTCCCAAAGATGATATGGATAATAATTCTAATGAACCACTAATATAATAAGGATTACGGCCAAATTCCAATCCTAACGAATTTATCAAAAATCGAAACTAGCCGATGCCAACAAACCAATAGCAATCGTTGATCTCAAATTGCTCCAATACTCTAATCGATAAATATATCTTCAAACCAAAAAACAAATCCACATAGTCGGCTGCAAATCTATACGATTTCAATTCAAGTTTCTTGAAAATATCCAAAAAAAAAAAAAAAAAAAAAAAAAAAAAAAAAAAAAAAAAAAAAAAAAAAAAAAAAAAAAAAATTTTTAAGTT
>LBNU01024814.1:39984-80351 GCA_014162995.1 Artemisia annua | reverse complement strand
GTTTCATTTCAATGTTTAGTCAAATGATTAATAATTTCTGTCTGCATACCATAAAAACTATCTTGTTGAATCATCATGGTTGATATTTTTCTTGTTTCTTCGTGCCTTTTTGTTTAAAGCAAAGAAACGTGACGAAGAAACTTGAGTCTGACCTTCAAAGCAGCAAGAAGTGGCACATAGAGCTTTTGGAGCAATGTGAGTCCCTGAAGAAAGGCCGTGAGGATTCGGTAAGTTGGTGACTTAACTTTTGCTATTCTAAATATGATTTTGAAAGCAATTTCTGGGTATCTATGACTAATACTTTCTAACATCAACCATGACCAGGATGCGCGAGAAGAGGTTTTGAACAAAAGTATCACTGACTGAAAGTGGGTTCACATTCTATTTCGCTTTTACAACATCATATTAACTCAATTAAAATTAATTTTCTTGAGATTCAATGATTAAGCAGTTTCATGCATTTAAAATACATTTTGGGTGTCGATTGGACCAACATGTTGACCCGTTTCCGTTTGAGTTTTACACACGTTCAACACTTCAACCTGTTAAAGATAAGCCTAATATGAATCACCAATTCATAAGTAAACGGGTTGGAATACCCACCTTTAGATGTCAACTGACATCAAATAGGTTTATGTACCCTCGTTAGGAAAAATGCCACGAGGAGCTCCATTGCTGTTATTGTTCACTGCAATGCAGATGCATGCTAAAACTACTTGACTGTGATTTGTGAAAAATGCAGGCTGTCTCACCAGGTACTGCCTTACTGTGATTTGGAGTTTTATTCTCTTGTTTTAGTGTAAGAAAGTTGGATTCCAGGTTATAAATTAAGTGTAGTTTCACATGGGTCTATTCTATGAGGTCAATCGTACTATTAACAATTCAATATGAACTAACAAATAAACCATTTGATTGGTCCAAAATCTATATCATAAGAATGAGTTAAATTGTCAAATAAGTTCATTGTCATACCTTAAGTAACCAAGTTGAGACATAAATATGTAGCATTATGCTTAAATAAGTTACATTCCAAACGTGCATTTAAACCAGTGGCAAAATATTCATATTCATGTGATCAAGAACAGATACATCACATAGAGATTATCATCACTAAGATTGTAAACTTAATAAGACAAACAATAAGTTGCACGCACTATTTAATAACTTGCACTAATCTGGGAATTCTGATCAAGCAGAAGTAGGGTTTCCATGTAGGAGCTTATAGAGAACGTAGAAGTAGTCTTTCCAATAACATTGTGTCCTGAGCTGGGAATTCTGGGAATTCTGATATCATTGAAACGTCCTGAGCAGGGATCATAAACTTGAAGTATGGGATCAACAACCTCATCATCATTTGCATATCTTGTTTTAATTATTATAGCTTCACCATTCTTCCTAAGCTCTAATACATTGTAAATTGTCTCAATACGGAACATCATAGTAAAATATTTTCTAACACCATCATCCTTCATCACCCATACATCATAGTAATTATGGTCGTGAGTGCCGAAGTCAAAATAGTCGAACACAGCAAGACACTCGTTGCACTTGGATAATTTTACGCATTCTGAGCGTGGTAAATTATATGGAAGATACACTTTTCCAAATTCATCATTACTCAAGTCAAACGAAACGATGGAATACAACCCATCTCCCGGCCGCCTATCAACACGTGCAAGCCAATAAATAAACCCTTCAACACACACCCCCTCATGATACTTTAAACCATATGGTTTATATGGCCGTTTGAGAGATACTTTTTTCCAAGCTCGTGTGCTTAATGTATAAACCTGAACTTTCAGTTTACCCCTGATAACATCAATCTTAACAAGTTTAGGATCACAAGTCTCGGGACAAACCCCAAAACCAACCCAACCAGTTCCAAGTCGTACAGGAGGTTCCAACAAAACCGACACAGATTTTCTTATTGAGGGGTTCCAAAAAACAACCATCTCTGAGTAATCTTTATTGTAGCCGTGAAAACATATTAATCCGCATGAGGAACCGAGTATTCTTACAGGTTGTAAACGTACACGCCCATAGAGTGTTCTTATGCGTTCGAGTGTCTTAACAGACAAGGGGACAGTTATGGGAGACATGTGTTGAGGAAAAGCGTGGTTATCGATAATGGAAAAGAATTCATCGATAATGGAAAGGTATTTATCTTCATCGGCAATGTATTGTTGGACATTGTATCTTACTAGTAGATGACGATCATTCACTGTTTGGTAATTCTTGATGAATTCGGAGCTATCGATTAAAGACTTCCATTGTTTTGAAACACAACGGAATCGAATCAATGATTTTACTGGAAGCTTTTTGAGGATCATTGTTTGGATATTGAAGGGAACACGGTCTGACATCATGATAAAATTATGGTTTTTTCTTTGGTGCGTCATGATTTTAAGGTTTGAAGTTGGCGATTGTGATTTTAATATTAAGGCTTGGTATTAGAATGCATGCGCGCCCCCATTTTATAGGACTTCTCGCGTTTTTCTTTGTTCTCCCCAGACGATGTGGGACAAAAAAGTTTACTTTGTTTTTAGGTTTGTTATTTTATGTACTTATGGTCGGCGTGGAGGGTTGTAGAGCTTTTTGAAGGGTAAGCGATTAAGAATGAACATTGTGAATTTTAGTATTCATTCTGTAAAACAACGGTGAGCTTTGTCTAATTTTTCAATGTTTTTTTAAGAAGCGTTGAGCTGTAGCTAATGCTCATATACCACATTTACATCTCACAACAACTGCTTAATGTTATTTTTAAGAAACACACTCAAAGGCTCCTTGTAATAAGTGACTAATATCATCATCACAAACTCAATGGTACATCAGTTTTTTAACGCAACCAACATTATTTAATAAGACAACCAACTTTACAACCCAAACATACATCAGTTAAACACATATATACCTTACAAAAATCAACATCACTTTTCCTTCCACAACTCGGTCTTGCAGAAGACCGGCTTCTACATTTTTGTGGCTCTAAGACTCGTCATGTAAGTTTGTTAATAGTAAGAGAGACGCGTGTTGTTTGGTGTCATGTAGGCACAAGACGCATGATGCCACTAGTACAAGGGTCTTAGTAACAATGGCGGCGATTATACATGTGCAAGTGGTGCAATCGCACAGGGCCCCTCGTTGTAAGGGGCCTCAAATTTAGTATACATCCATTAATATTATAGTTTTATACATATCTAAGTATATAGTGCTTTGAATTTTTTAGTGTCTTTGTTAAATATTATCAAAGTTAAATTTTTAATGTCTTTGTGTGATATCAAAGAACTTTTTATTTTCAAAAAAGTTAAACTTTTCGTGATTTATGAGAGCCTCATTCGCGATTTCACACCGGGCCACTCAAATCAATAATAGGACGGCCTTAGGTCTTACTCATATCACACATCAAAGTCACAAACATTCTTATCATAACTATATACTCTGCATCCATGATTTGAAATTTATGTAATATATACGTTACTACGACACTCACTTTATATTAATTTATAACATAAGTTCCAATACCGTATATTTTTTTTATTTTATTAGATATTGTTTGTAAACATATATGACTAACAAACAGAAAAATGATATGCATATTTTGAACATTTAATTATTTTTTATGTGTTTGATACTGCTCGTTAAACATCTTGATTCATAAACATAAACGAGCATGAACAACATTATTTTCTTTATGGCTATGTTTGGCAGCAGTAGCAGTGAGCAGTAGCAGTGAGCTGTGAGCAGTAGCTGTGAGCAGTAGCCAAAAAAGCTCACAGCTTCATAAAGAAGCATTGGGAAAATGAGCTTTCCTAAAAAATAGCAAAGCCCACAGCTCTCATGCCAAACGAACACTAAAAATCAAAAAGCTCATTGTTCACCGCTCATTGCCCAAAAAAGCTCCAAAAAGCTTTGTGCCAAACATAGCCTATGCATAGGGGCGATTCCATATTTCCCCAATTTAAACATCATAATTCCATATTTCCTCAACACATGCTTTAAAAGCATTGTACTTATGCACTAAAAACTTGTGTTTTGGGGAAATATGGTATTTTGATTTTCAAGTTGGGTAAATATGGAATTATCCCTTTGAAAGAAAATAAGGAGATAGAAAATCAATTAATATTTAATTTATATGTATATTTAATAGGTTTTATGTATTTAATTAAACTAAAAAAGGTAAAAGATAAAAAGAAAGAATGAAAATATGTGGTTGACAAAAATCATCAAATAAAAAGAAAATTTTGATTGGTTGGTTTCATGAAAAAACCCCAAAATAGGGTGGTATGAAAATTTAATTTCAAAACCCATGTCACGGATACTAACATGCTATCAAACAATGGATTAAACTCTACTTTCATTCAATACCCACCCACACCCTCAAACCAAACGGGCCCTAAGTTTCTACAAATCGATTTGAAAATAAATAAATAAATAAAATAAAGCCAAATAAATTAGACACACACCACTATATCATACATTCATACCCAAACAAACGCCCCCAAATTTCAAAACCCAGATATTTTCATTTCACCTTTCCCGCCAAATCCAATCGCACACACAAATCATTCAATCAAACTCAATTCACATCCGCAGCTCATATATTTCAAACATCGCAATGGTACGCACATTCAATCAATTTACACTGCTGACGTCATGCTCTGCACTTTTATATTTCAAAATTTTTATTGAACAACTAATTGCATTTTTAGGTCAAAATTTGTTACACAAACACTCGTTTATTACTTTCACCGTTTTACTGCTCTAATGATCTATTGTTATTGTTTTGCTGACGTCATCTTAAATCTATTGAAGAGTTAATCGTTTTTTAGGTTAAAATTTGTGCAAAATAGTTACACAAGCAGTAATTCATCAGTTTCACTGTTTTACCGCAGTAAAAATTAGTTCGTGAATTTATTAGAGAACTGACTGCAGGTTTAGGTTAAAATTTGTGCGAAATAGTTACCGTTTTACCGCTGCAAGTATCATTTCGTTATCGCGTATACAGCTAATTGCTGTGCTGATATTGCAACTAATTGCATTTTTAGGTCAAAATTTGTTAGTTATGCGCACAGTAATTTATTAGTTTCACTGTTTTACGATGGTAATTATCGATTTGTTATCATGCATTTGTTGATGAATTAACCTATTAGTTTCACTGTTTTACCGTTGTAATTATCAATTCGTGATCCGATTTGTAGTATATTGTGAAACTTATTTCGTTGCGGTTTTAGTTTCGACAATGAGACAGTGATAAGTTTTTTCGCGGTTTCTGATATGTGTTAATGCGGTTTTAGATTAGTGTCGAATTAGTGGATTAGCTGGTTCATGTTGCTATAGGTTTGGTTTAGTTAATAAGCTCTAGAAGCTTGTCTTATTACTTTTTGTTTTTGCGATTGTTGAATCGGTTGAGATTTGTATGAAGTGAATATGTAGGTACTTTGAAGTTTTTGCGCTGATGTTATTTTCGGAAGTAGTGTATTGTGAATTTGTTGATGAAGTAACCTGTTTGTTATATAAGTCCTTGTTGATTCTGATTGTCTGATAGGCATTTCGTTGTTTAGGTTTTCCAATAGGCATTTCTCTGCGGTAGTTTCGTAACCAGACAGAGAGATTGCGAGATAACGACAGCTTTTTTCAGTTTCTGATATGTGTTGATGCGATTTTAGTTTATCGCTAAATCAGTGGATTTACTGGTTCGGTTTGTGCACTAGTCTGGTTTAGTTGGTAACTTGTAGAAGTTCATTTTCTAAGTTTGGTGTGTTGTCCATTTTCGATTTGGAGTCAACTTTTTTTTCTGTGATTTCCTTTTCGTATTTGTAAATATGATGAAACTAGTGGCCTGTGTCGAAACTTTAAAGAGCTAATAATGAGATTGTTGATTAGCAAGTCCAAGGAGGAGTATGGAGTAGAATGAATGCTGTGTTTTGCTACTATGGCGTATCTCCTTAGCATGAACTTTTTTATATTGTTTAAAGTTTTGCTAGACTGTAAGTTATGCTATACGTAGTAAGATGGCTTAGTTTTATAAAGCAAACCACCAAGAGTATCCAGAAGGTGGTTTGGTTTCGTAACCGGAGAGTGAGACAATGATAGTTAATTCAGTTTATGGTATTTGTTAATGCGGTGTTAATGTAATGTCGAATTAGTTCATTAACTGGTCAATGTTATGCACTAGTTCATTATGTGCGTTGTTGAGTTTGCATGTTTGTGCGTTTGGTTATTGTTGAGTCGATTTTTTATGTGTTTGTGACTATGATGAAACTATTCGATTTTGTATGTGTCAATGTATGATTGTTAACTAGTAAGTGTGATGGGAATCGCTAGCGTGAAAATGAAGTTTTTGTAGGCTGTGAAATGTGCTGCTGTAAAATGGTTTAGTATCGCAGAGCAAAGCACCTAGGTCTAGTTGAATACAGTAGCATCGGTTTCATTTGTGGATCTTGATATTACAATGACAGCTATTGAGTATTGATTTTTTGTGTTCTGTAAAATTTGATTAATTATAAATGAGCTTAAGTATTGTTTTTAGTTTATCGTTCGTAACTTAATTCATTTTTATGTTGATGTAGTCTAAGAAAAGAGGTTTGTCACTGGAAGAGAAGCGGGAGAAGATGCTTGAGATCTTCTATGACTCTCAAGACTTTTACCTGGTGAGTATAGGATATCATATACAATTCATAGTTGTATACTATTACTATCATTATCTGCTTAATCTATGTTTCCGATTTGCTTATCAGTATATCTTTTGTATGCTATAGATTTCTTTGTTGGAAAACTTAATTTATAAGTATTTCCTTTGTTTGGTTCAGTAGTATCGCTGTTAGCCAAAAGTTGTTGTGATTTCATATCGACCATTATAAATTTCCTAACAAGTAAAAACAAAAGCAAACTCACTAGCCTAATACATGATGCACGTTTTAGCATATAACCAGAATAATGGTTTGCATAATAGAGTTTTCTGCTTGTCTTTTTGAGAGTCATTTAAAGATAGATTGTTCTATTATAGGTTGGGATTTCACTGATATACTTCTATGTGATCGAGTGCTTCATTCAGTTCTATTTGTATGCATGTAAACACTTTTGGTGGCGTTCTGTTTTGTTTGAAACTTATGCTAATGCATGCTTTCTGTGTACAAATGTCAGCTGAAGGAACTTGAAAAGTTGGGACCGAGGAAAGGCGTCATTAGTCAATCTGTCAAAGACGTTGTCCAAAGTCTAGTGGATGATGACCTGGTCTCAAAGGACAAGATAGGAACCTCGGTAAGAAAGGCCTCTGGACGCGGTACTAAATAGCAACATATTTATTTTGAGACATCAGAATCTGCTTTTCTGCTTCTTACTCCAAGTAAATAAAGTAATAGCTCTTAAACGACAAACCTTGATTAATCTATTAACATTTCAGGTATACTTTTGGAGTCTTCCTAGTTGTGCTGGAAACCAGGTACATTAAGCTTTCACTTCAATATTTAGTCAAATTATTAATAATTTCTGTGTCCATACCATAAAACTATCTTGTTGAATCATTATGGTTGATATTTGTCTTGCTTCTTCGTGCCTTTTTGTTTAACAGCTAAGAAACGTGATGAAGNCAGGTATACTTTTGGAGTCTTCCTAGTTGTGCTGGAAACCAGGTACATTAAGCTTTCACTTCAATATTTAGTCAAATTATTAATAATTTCTGTGTCCATACCATAAAACTATCTTGTTGAATCATTATGGTTGATATTTGTCTTGCTTCTTCGTGCCTTTTTGTTTAACAGCTAAGAAACGTGATGAAGAAACTTGAGTCAGAGCTTCAAAGCTGCAAGAAACGGCATCTAGAGCTTGTGGAGCAATGTGAGTCCCTGAAGAAAGGCCGTGAGGATTCGGTAAGTTGGTGACTTAACTTTTACTATTCTAAATATGATTTTGAAAGCAATTTCTGGGTCTTTCTGTGGCTAATACTTTCTAACATCAACCATGACCAGGATGCGCGAGAAGAGGCTTTGATTGAGCTCAAAGCCATTGAACAAAAGTATCACAGCCTGAAAGTATGGTCGCATTTTGTTTATTTTTTATTAATCGTTAGATAACTTAAAAAATACTGTATACCATAACAGTTTATAAATCAATATTTCAGGCAGAATTGGGACAATTTGCAGACAATGATCCAGCTACATTTGAAGCAATGAGTAATATAATAACTACCTTATTTCCTTCATTTATATTGTTTCTTAATCATTTAGAAGACCTTTATTTGAAATTAAAGTCCATATATTAACTAAACATGCTGAAATGTTAATCATTGATTTCAGAGGAAGCTACTAAAGTTGCCCATGATGCCGCTAACAGATGGACAGGTTTGACCTCCTCGCTTCTGCACATAAAGTTCTAGTTTCACCTCAGCTATTCACTTATTCCTAAGTGCTAACAGTGCCATACGAATATTCTGCAGACAATATCTTCACAATGCGTCAGTGGTGCTCAAAGAATTTCCCTCAGGCTAAAGAACAGCTTGAACACTTGTACAATGAGGTATATTATAGTTTCCCTGAACCATCTAGGAACGCAAGTAATTTACTACCTCACAACTCATTTGATATCACTGCTATTCCTACATACTACCTTATAATTATGAATAACCAATAGATGTCCATAAGGTGGGTAAACAGGCAGATCAGGTGTGTGTTGGGTTAGGTGACAGTGATAGGCGTTATAATGAGTAGGCTGGTTTGACCGGTCACACTTTTTTGTGCAATTTTTGAAACCTTTTATAAAGAATTACTGTTTTTAAATATGATTACAACATTATATTAACTTAATAACAATTTATATTATATGAATTAAATGATTAGGCAGTTTTATGCATTGAAAATACATTTTGGGTGTCGATTGGACCAACCTGTTGACCCGTTTCCTTTTGAGTTATTACACTTTCAGCCCGTTAAAGATACCTCATAAGTGTAACCTGAATTCACCAGCTCATAAGTATAAGGGTCGGAATTGCCACCTATAGTTTTGTGTCCCCTCGTTAGAAAAAAATCCCAAGAGGAACTTCATTGTTGTCATTTTTTGCTGCAATCCTGATGCTTACTAAAACTACTCAACTTACCTATATTATTGCGAATAAGAAATAAACAATAAATTACGGAGTATAATTTGTGAAAATGTATGCTGTCTAACCAGGTACTTGCTTCATGTGTGATTTTCAGGTAGGGATAACAGAGGATCTCGACTATTTGGAGTAACCAGCAGTAACACCTATCAAGCAAATCAAGGAATAGACACTAGAAGTGCATGGTAGGTATCACAGTTAATTCAGTTGTCTTATATCATTCCTTAAGTCTTTTAACATAACTGGTACGAACAGTTGTCGTTACAATGAACATTGTATGTGCACAGTTTTATTCTCGTGTGTTAGTGTCATCTTAGATATCAGAAATTTAGATTCCAGGTTATAAAATCAAGTGGCTATAACAGTATAACACTTCCGGCCTCCTTTTGTCAGTTTAGCACTACATGTGTCTATCCTAGGAGGTCAATTATACCATCAATCGAGTCATTACTAGCCTAATCCCCCAAAGTTTATACAAATACGATTGCCTAATCACTGGACCGTTCTATAGGGGCACTTTGTATCTCATGTATGATTGTATGAATGTATGATGATATATCTCCCTAGGTATATGTGGTGTGCAACTTGTATGCCCATGACACTCCATGTTACCATACTATATGTCCAAAAATGGAAACACCCCACATGACAATGACCAAACAACCCCTTGTATCTTTGTATGTACACCACTACACCTTTGTACCCCCACATCATCAATAAAAGCATACCGAAAATGCCCTCCAGTAATCTTTAGTGGAATCTATTTGGCAAAAGTTTCAAGTAACATCTTTTAAGTTGAATAATGCATACAAACCTAACGTTAGGTCCTTTGCCTTATACCAAAATCTATAAGCTAGTAAAATACAAGTTGATAGAAATAGTTAGTTAAACATCCTAAATGCTGTTTAAGAAGCAATATTTAAGAAAGAATAACATGTACATGATATTCAGCTCTAATCATTTTTATTGGTGAATGGGTGCATATAGTGGTCTAGGTTCCTTTATTGTTAGGCAATAACCATTGTTTGGTATGAGAAATAGACATACACCATCTAAAGGGGTACTGTCTCAATTCCATACAACCAGGTTGAGTTAAAATGAGGATAGACAGGCCGAAATGACCTGATCAACTTAAAATATGATTTAACTACAATGGTCTGTTTTACAGCTTCATCTATCTACTGTCTTATATATCAATAAGATATTGTATTTAATTTCCTTTGGTTTTATTGATCCTGCCAATAGTTTATAAAGGATGGGTTTGTTTTGTTTGAGTGCGACCATTAGTGAACTTGGAAGGCTATGGCCTTTGTCCAGAAGACTGAACATATGAAGTGTTCATAACTTGTAAAATGAAATTAACCTTATACCTTAGTTATAGAAAGGGTTTGGTTATCCATACCCCCCTAAAGTTATAAATTTACCTATGAAGTTCAAGATAGTCCTACATATCATCCAGTTCTATTGTACACACATTCACTGATTGGCGCGAGTAGCTCGATATTTGAAAACGTAGTGGCGTTTCCCCTAATTATTATGGACCATTTTGCCTTTAATTACACAGCCATTTCGATAGAGAACCTTTACATATATTTCTTCATTCACATAACATTTGTCGAGTTGGCAAACAATTTTTATGTTTAGAAATAGAAGATGCCGTTCAGGGCATTGGGCCACTGGTGTTGTCATTTGATGTTGCGAGTCTTTGCTGGTCCAAATGTGTATTAAAGATTGGTTGGCCTTAGATGCGATGACTATGGGATCTAACACTAAAGTTAACCAACGAAAATGATTCTTGTGCCAATTGATGCACATGCAAAAATGATTGAACAATAATACGAAGCCAATGATTTTGCGTGATCTGATATTTTAAAACTATTATAAGGTATCAAAATCACACCATCCAAATTACACTTTGAGTTTATAATCATTGTCAAATTTGCGTTCCACATTTTTAAGGAATCAACGAACAGCAATACATTTTTTTTAACTATTGCTTGGAAAACCATCTAATAAACCTCGTCATACTTTATGGAACCCGTCTAGTTGCGAGGTTTGGGATTTTCCACAGGTTCAAACCTTGTCACACTTTATAAAATCTAAGGATATAGTCTAGTAGTGAGGGTTTGAGATTCTTCACAAGTTCAAACGTTACCAACATGAACTTTAGAGCTTTAGAGCTAGCTTTTGGACATTTATTCTTTTAGTGCAAACATTTTTGCAAGACCGGCAAAATTAAGATCGTCTTGAAATTAGTTATACGTTCAGTTCTAACTCCACCTAGTCCTAATTCGTAAAAATAGATTCGAGTTAAGGTTGCTCGTTGATCTAATTTTGTTAACTTATCAATACAAATTGTGTTAGGCTGGTTTTTATGGGTGTGGCGAATCACCACTATCACCCTCCCACGAGTGATCCCTCATAAAAGCCAAGCATCATCACTTTTACTTTTGCGCATACTAGTGGTATGCATCACCTTTATTATTTTTATGGTTTGTTAGTGGGCTGTATATTGAATAAAGTGAATATTTTTATATTTTTGGTTTGATGGTAACTATAAAAGGTAAAAGGTGGTGATAGTGGTGATGTATTAATGGTAATATTGACATTGACGTGAAAATGATAATAGTGATAGACCATAAAAACTAGTGTTATAATTCTTTTTGTAAGTTTTGTTATTTACCTTTTTGTAGTGTATATTTGTTGAAATAAAAAAGTGCAATCTATACATTAAAACAGCTTAATAAATGATTGGACAATAAAATTATTTGAAATTCAAAAAGATGTCTTAGAAGACAAATTGGACAACGGCCAAAGCCCCATGTGCCAGAGAACATTTCTCTGTTCCCAACTAAACTAAACCCTACCTGCAACCCACTACAATTCATTTCCCACCGTCCACGTGTCCTCATCAACGGCTATTATCCATTGTCCGTTTACTTAATTTTCCTTCTAATCATTTTTATCAACGGTAATCCAAATGCGCCGTTTCTTTTCAACAAAAGATAAATTTCAAACTAAAATAAAAATCAAGCTACAAAAGTCTTTAAAACTACATTAAACATTTTTGTATATTTCCTTTAAGAAAACAATGGCATGTCTCATTTTCTCTTGTTTAAAAAAAATATATATTTTGCCAATGAGATTACTTTTCTTGTTGGACATGTAATTTTAAGCAAATGGGTTGTGGATATGAAAAAACTAGACAATTACTCGCGTATAACGAAAGAAATTCTTAACGTAAAAGAATTATAATTGCAATATTTGTTGTTAAGTGTTTCTTGTAACGTTTATCTCTTCTACATGTAGCGGCACATAAAGTTAAAAGATCAAAACCCCGTGAATTCATATCTTGGCCATAACATTTTTCAATAATAACATCAACTTTAACTTGCACTTATTTTCTATTGAAAAAGAAGTTGTAAAATGTTGCATAACATTAAGCTTTAAAATTCAAATAAATGTCAAAATAAATTTATGAAAAAGTTGCAATATAGGGGAAATTTAAAGATAGTCATTAATATAAGGTGTATTTAAAGCACAAGGCGTGGATTAGTCTTTTTCTAGTTCTAATTTTTAGAGTTTTTAAATAAAAATATTTTCTATTTATATGTAATATAGATTCCAACATTTTATATATGGATGTGCAACTGTGCACACGATCTAAAAATGTTGTTTACACTTAACGAATCTAATAATATAAACACTGAATCAAAATATGTAACACCATCATGGTATCGATAATGCTTGCAAATTAGTTTTGTCTTACAGGATACGAGGAAACAAACTCGAACATAGAGCTTTGAAACCCGTACATCAAATGGTAGTTTTATTTGCCGATATAACAATTTGAAATGACAGTACAAATAGCGGGTCGAACACGTTTCTTCGTATAGGCTAGCAAAGATACTTTCGGGTCTCAAATGTGACCACCGCAACCATAACACAACAGTCACATTAGTCATCGCGGACCATAATCAACCTAAAAAAGCTACAATATTAATTGTAAGATTTTCATCTCGATTTATACACACTCTTATCCTAAATCGACATCCGCATCATCTTAAGAACAAAAATCAACACCATAAACATTTTCATTATCCAAAATTCATGTTTATCAACACTAACATAAATAAACCCAAGTCAATATATAGCTACATAGTACTATTTTGTAAAGAAAATCCCAGATAAAAAAATAAACAAAAAACATAAACCTTTTTCAAAAATAAAAAACCAAATATTCGTCCCACCCACGTTTCCTGTCTTTTTTATATAAACCCCCAAAAACACACAAAAAAAACACATACAAAAACACACACTTTTTTCAAACATCTCTTGCAGACAAAGAAAAAAAATGGATTCATTCAAAATGTGTTTCATGATGTCACTTTTCACAATCATGACGTCACTAATCAATGCTCAAGCTCCTGCACAAGCCCCTGCTCCTTCAAATGATGGTAATTATATTTATAATAACTCTTCCTTTTTATAATTTTAAATTTAACCATTCAGATCTGAATTTATATGGCCTTAACTGGCGTAAAGGGTTCAAACCTCGCTAAATGTATATATTCAAAGGTTGTCAAAAGGGTACCAAAAAGTCTCGGGATTAACCTGGTGGGCCCGCGTATACGTGACTCAAAAAGCTCGCCCTCTCGAATAACCTGAACAAGGAAAATTCCTTATTTTGATTATAATTTTTTTTATGTGATAAATTTGAAATTAATTTGGGGTTTTTTTTTTTTTTTTTTTTTTTTTTTTTAGGAGCTGCGATTGATCAAGGAGTAGCATATGTATTGATGGTGGTTGCATTGGCATTGACTTATATCATTCATTAGGTTTTGACTTTTTTTATTTTTGAGTTTGGGGATTTTTTTTCTTTTTTCATTTTGAGATTGATGATTTATTTATGATATGTTTTAACAATTCTTTGGTAATGTAAAGATTAATATTTATTGGAGTTTATTTATTTTTTGTTATTGTTATTGTTTAACGTTAATGTTTATGGGATGTCATGCATGTTCTTTTGTCAAGCTGGCCATGTTCTCAAGATTCTTTGTGTAAAGTGGTGACAAAAAGTGTTGGTGATATTTTGTTCTTTTGTCAAAAAATGCTGTTTTTCTGAATTACAGTGACAACTAAAATGGCTGGAAATGTATATGATTATGCTACTTTAAATCTGTTGGTATTAATTACTAGCACTTTTTTGTTTATGAGCATGCCATTCGAGGAATGGATTTCATATGAAAATGGGTATGAAACTTAAAAAACAAGGTATACTTTAAACTCATTAAACTCTCTGCACAGAGTTAGCAGTAAGCAGTAGCTGTTTGTTTAAAAAACGTGTTTGGTAATGTAATTGTAACTGTAATTATAAAGTATAAAACAATCAAATGCTTACCGATTGTTGCTTCTTCAAGAAACATTAAAGATTGGAGCAATTGGTCATGTTTCAAACGCTTATTGACGTGTTGACAAACAAGCAAATGCTTATCGCTGGTTGCTCCTAAACACTTCCAAATACTTGTTGTCAAACATGACCAATAACTACTTGTGAAACTATGTATAAAAGTGTTTATCTAGTAAAAAACTAATACTTGTAAAACTTGTAATTTGACAAATTTTTATCAAATTTAATTATAAAAGATTTTAAATTTTACAAGAGTAAAATAAGCAGTTACAAAATTGCTTTTTTTCTTGATAAAGAAAGCTAGATAAGTAGGAAGCGTTTTGATGAGAAAACTGATTTTTGTTCGTTTAAGTATATAAGAAAAAAAATAGAAAATCAGCTCAAACACCTTCCTAGTTTTTTGTATACAAAGTGGTACTTGATTTGAACCTTTGCGAATATGTGACAAAATGGGTGGATTGAATGGGTTGGGTAGTGTTTATAACGGGTAATTTATGAATGAAACCATTATAAGCTGGTCAGCTTGACTCGGAACATGTAATTTACAATTAAAAACAAACATCGTGTTGTTTTGGAACGAGTAATGGACAAATAAAAGTCGAAATGAGTTGGTTCAAGTTGACTCATAAAAGTCGAAATGAGTTGTTTAAGTTGACTGGGGCAACAAAATATTTCAAGACTTGGAGGGTGTTTGTTTAAGCTTATATAACGTAACCACAAATCACAATTTTGTAACTTGTTTTGACATTTATGTGCTTATATATAACATTGTCAATGTTATAATAAGCCTATAACTGTCAAAATAAACGACAAAATTGTGGCTTATGTTA
Organism: Artemisia annua; assembly: GCA_014162995.1. NCBI lineage: Eukaryota > Viridiplantae > Streptophyta > Magnoliopsida > Asterales > Asteraceae > Artemisia > Artemisia annua. The sequence continues at coordinate 65,017 of LBNU01024814.1, read as the reverse complement.
TATAAGCCGAACTCATATAAGTTAATAATCCCGTATATAAGCTGAAACAAACACCCCCTTAATCGTTTGAGCTTATAACTTTTTTGTCACTCAATCTTCTTCATACTTTATAATATATCCCATAATATAGTCAAAACATACTAGGCTACTATATTTTCCCCCAATATCACACTTTGACGGAATTGAGTGTTGTTGTTGTTGATACTAGACTACATGTATTAGTTATTGAAACTAATCACGAAGCAACGACACTAGGCATTGGTCGAAGTTTGGACCACTCACCGTCTTGCCACTTGGAAGCTGCCTTCATATATCTTACATACAAGATGAAATCAAAATCGTAACCTTGTCAACATTGCCGATTCAAATGACGTTTATTTCCTCGTGGAATTGAAATGCTTACCATATGTCGGAAAAACCTTGGATCACACACCGTTGTTCGCTTAATGTAAATCACAACCTCCTCTTCATTGCGGAATCAAATGAGGTTTATCTCTTTGTGGAATCGAAATGCTTCCTACCTATCCGGCTTGCGCATATGGATACTCCTGGTCCTAGAAAAATGGCTTTGGCCGAATGGGATGCAACGCTTGTATCCATCCGTTTCTGGATACAACTAGTCGACCAGTAGGGGTCCAAAGACAACTACAAAGGTATCCAAAGATTTTTTGTAATTTACTATAAAATGTACAAATACATTTTTAGAATATGTGAGCCACAAATATCTATGATTTTTGTAACTATCGTATTTGATGTATTCTGTATGAAAGCAATGTTGTAACACTGAAGAGCCGTATAAAATGTGCGAGGTGTGCTACCATACAGGACATCAAATTTTTAGGAGCCTCAAAATATATACTCCGTTATATATATGAGGCCTCGAAATTCACCTCCAATAAAAATTGTTAACGTTGTACAATCTTATGTCATATATATTTGTTAAAACTTAAGATAGATCATCAAAATACTATGTTTCTGGTTTCGATAGTTGGCACAATATATTTGTCAGTTGTAACCATCGTATAAGCTTTCGCACAAAGCCACCGTTCGCTTAGCTAAGAAGACAGGAACATTGCCATCAAAATTTACACATTGTGAAATGTCAAACATTTTAATTTAGGGTGACAGATTTGGGTCATATTCATGTTCTTGGGTGCAAATCGATTCAAACACACGATTAACTATGATAGTAACGAAACGTGATCCTTTTCCGATTCATACCTACAAATAAGATTGCTTTTCATATGGGTTCTCAAAATGGGCTTGTGAACCCAGCAAACCTTTTCCCTTTTTCTTTTAGTTCTACACTTTACAAAATATTCCCTTTTAAACGTCTAATTTATTTATTTTATGTCAGATAGTAAAAAGTGAAACTTGAATCTATTTCAGGAAACAAACAAGTACACGGCTGAAAACTTAATTATATACCTAACTATTCAATCATTATAATCTCAGAAAGTATTCAATCATATAATGTACACGGCTGAAAACTTATACCGCTATAAAATTTCGTTGATGTGCATAAGTACTCGTCTAGTTTATAATCTTTTATTTATATCAACAAAATACCAAAAATTTCATAATTATGCTCCAGGTTTGCATACATTTTGGCTACTAAATTTTGACATTATTTTGCTCGCAAGGATTTTAATCCTCTTCTCATGACATACATATCATGACTTCTATAAATAGGGTTATTTATTTTTTTTTTTTATTATTATTATTTTTTTTAATAGAAAGTACAGTCATGTAAATGAGACATTAATCCTCTTCTTATTTTGGATAAGAGTTTATTGTATATGCATGTAAGCTCAAATACGCGCTATCATGAAAGCTGATTGTAAGAAGAAAAAAAAGATTATGTTGCGAAACGATTGAACCATTACATATAACACGTTATTTTGTAAGCATAATTTTGTTAACTCTTTTTAGATGTAGCATTGCTCTTCTTAAAATTGAGTCGATAGTAACTTATACACAGACACTATAATATTAATGGCAAGTAGAAATGTACGACGGTGACATTCGATAGAGATTTTATATTAAAGCTAGCTTGATACAAAAGAATCACATTTCTTGTTTTAATGAAAGGATAGCTCTCTACAATCGTTTAAAAAGTTTCTCAAAATTTATACTAAAGCTAGCTTGATAAACTATTTTCGGCACTGAATCATATGTCGTGCTGATTTATGACAATTCATAACCAAAATATGAGGTTAAAATTATACCTTACTATATCTTGTCGACAAAGAATATATACTGATAAGTGACAACTCAAAGTTCTCACTTGCATCAATTAGCACATTCATCTCGTGGATTATAACTACTGATTAATCTCAATCCTATACTCATATACATGGATAAGAATGCACTTAAATTGTTTAAAAGAGAATACAAAATTAACAAATCTTAACACCTATAAAAATTATAAGTTGCATACGAATACTATTTGGTTAAAGTTCGCTAGGTTATATCAAACCCATATTTTAACTACACTTTTGTTTTCTTTCTAAGAGAGAGATGAGTCTATTTATAGTTAATGACATTACGTATATAAGACTCTAATTAAGTACAAACACACATATATTTTACATGTTAGTTTAATACTAATTCGTAACACTCAATAAAACACAGGTTAAGCGAGTCTTATCTTAACTATGTATAAAGGGAAAATGGTTTTCTTTAAAACTTAAAATTGAGTCATGTGTAATGACCAAAATACCTCTTTTAATCTCTATGTGTTATATTTTAATGGTTTTAAATTTTAATTTTATGTTTAATATCTTACAAAAAATAGTTGACATATGTTTAAAAAAAGTTGTTATATGTTGCTTGCCTTATATTATTGGAACAATAGTTGCTTTTATTTTCAATTTCACTAGATGTTTTTATACGTTTTTTGATACATTTTAAAAGTTCTTTTAGTTGATTATCATATGTTACACGAAATACCTAACAAAAATATCACAACTACAATTATTTTTTGCTCAAATATCCCGTCGTTTTGTACGGTTTCGCCAAGTATCACCAACACATCTATACTACCTATAAAGCAAATTTAGTCAAACTTGAAATGTGAAATTTTCAAGAAATCTTGAATTTTCAAGAATGGTCAAATGAAAGAGAAAAGTTAAATATAATTAATACTCTTATCAAAACACCCCATTACTTAAAATTACAATTATTTATTCACATTGTACAACCAATTAAAAACATATTTATCAAATTAAATACAACCAATTAAAACACAAACCGGGTTGACCCGGGACGCTTCAAACCCGACGGGTTGACCCAATTTAATTTGACCTATTTCCGACCCAACCTAGCAAGTTTACCCGGTTTAAATCGACCCATTTTTCGATCGGAACGGTTCAACCGGTTAAACTACCCGGGTCGATCCGGATTTCAAAACATTATCCATTACTTAAAATTACAATGATTTATTCACTTTGTACAACCAATTAAAAACATATATATCAAATTAAATACAACCAATTAAAACACAAACCAGGCTGACCCGGGACGCTTTAAACCCGGCGGGTTGACCCAGATTAATTTGACCCATTTTGACCAGCCTAGCAAGTTCACCCTGTTTAAATCGACTTATTTTTAGACCGGAACTGTTCAACCGGTTGAACCACCCAGGTCGAACCGGGCTTCAAAACATTATGTTTAATTCTCAAATCTAAAATTTTTTTATTATTTTTCGTTTATAATTTTTTTTATCAATAAACTATCTATCGCTATAAAACCCCGTTGCTATGCACGGGTACTCGTCTAGTACATATAAATGTCTAAACATATTCATAAGCACACATGCTACATACATACATGCATTTATGACTTTGCATGTTTAACTTTAGTATGTAAAGAGCCTGTAAAGAGTATCAATAACAAACAAATCAAGTCGTACATAATACAATCGTATACACACATACATGCATGTATATATATGGGAATGATACTTGTAAAAGGTTTCCAAAAACAAATGAGACATAAACATTTATGGAAAATATAATTCTTGTTGGCGCCATCAATATGACATATAATTTCTATCACAAATTTAGTTCTCAAACCCAATATCCTTCATATTTCTTACACACAAATACAAACAAAGGCTTTGCACCGTATGATCATGGAACCTTTGCCGAAATCACCACGAGCCGCTATCACACCGCCACCAACTCCACGATTCGCCATTTCAGCGCCAGCAACACCATCACCGGAAGTCGTTGATATAGTAAAATGCAACCATAATAAGGTCTTGAGTTGTTTCACAAGAAAATTATTAGGGTGTATGGTATGCTTCAAGCCAAAAGATATGGATATGGAGATGAACATGAAGCCGGAATACAAGAAAGATAAAGTCGTAGCAGTGAGTAGTTTTAGTGGTAACGTGATGAACTTTACTACCCTATTTTGCATGTCATTCGTAAAACCTTTTGTGTCTTTTACATTTCCGCTGCTATACTTTGTTTATTTTTCCGCTGCAAACTCTATTTACTTTTCCGCTGCAACTTTGACTAAAGAGTACTTGTACTCTAAACGGTTTGTAAATCGAATGATATGTTTTGGTCACATTTTAAACGTCCCGAGTTGTGGTCGTTTACTATAAATGTGCCTGGTTTCTATTTTCGTAATACCCCCAGCACGATAGCTGCCATATTTGAGTTGGGGGTGTTACAATAACTTTGTATACTTTTTCAAAGCTATTAAGTTATTTTGAAGTGTTTGTATAAGCTTAATTAATATGACTTTTAGAGGAAATAAGCTATTAATTATATCCTTTGATAATAAAGCTTCTAAAAGATACGTTATTTTGTCTCAACCCATATACGTCATGCCCAGGCAAGGAATCACTGGCCATCTTCACATGATTGCCCATAGTGCTCAGAGTTACATTATTAACTTAACCATGTTAGGTTGGTTGTCGAACTACTATTTTCGTATTTCTTTCACTTTGAATGTTATCTGGTCATTGGATGTGCTTTGATTTTGAACGTGAATATGTTTGAATGTGTATCTGGTGTCAGTCTATATTTGAAATTGAGTTATCAGAATCGCTGCATAAGAAAATATAGGCATGTGCTTTGACTGTTTATAGGTGTAGTAGTTACAGTCAATTATTTTGAGTGTTCGTTAAATCCTCATTATTTAAGAGATCGCTACATAAAATCTTGTATAGATTATAGAAAGAGGCGATATGCGAGGTGTTTGTTCCTGTCCCTTTAGATTACATTTACGTAAAAGATTTGCAAATAGATATCGTCTTCCATTTGATAATTAGTTTTGTTGTAGCTAATAGTAGAGTATGTTTATCTGAATACTTCAAATATACACACTCCTATTTCACATTCACACTATAATACTATATGGCGTTTTTTTATTTGTGCTGTGTAGCAAAAATGTGGGGTGGCCCGGGTGATGAACAAGGAGGAATATTGCAAACGTAAAACTGTATACCGGATCTAAAAGAGCCATATTATCGAATGTCTCAACCACAAGCCTTCTCATCTACTCACGATCAGCAGCCCAATCGCAGGTACCCATTAGCTTCCTTCACGGAATGTATTATTAATAAAACAACGAATAATTAGCTCTTTTAGAATTCCTCTAAATTAACTGAGAATATATCTCAGACAACGTTCACATGCTACTTTTGTAGTATTCAGTCTTTAGTGTTCTGAATAGAAATCTACTATACATAAGCTAATAAGCTTAATCTTAAGAAAACCCCTTTAGAAGGTTGAGTTGACAAAACAGACCTATTTACTTGTGGAGGTTTAACTTCTATTTTTCATATGTGATGTTACACCATCTTCTATGTCTTGAGAATAGCAACGTATGGTCCCTCTCATCTCTAATATGATTAGTGATTTTGCAATTTCACTAATTATGAAATATTGTAATTCTTTCGAGTTCATGGTTTTAATAACAAATTCTCTCTTTGCAAGTTATCAATTAATCATGTTATTTATATAAGAATTTGGTGTAAGGGGCTGTTTTGATATGGGTTTTTCAACAAGTTATTTGGTTATTTAGGTGTAATTTTTTTTATTTGATTAAAGATAAACTGATTATTATTAATTATAGGTTTAGTTAGGAGTTTTTAATATTTCTTAAGAAGTTAGACGAGTCTTAATTTTGAAGTTTTGATGGTTAATGTGTAGATCAGAGGTATTGGGACATTAAATCCCTAAACTGATTCACTCATATTTCTTCTTTGGGTCACTGATTATATTTGTATCCTGATCTTTATACTTGTGGTGTTTATAGGATATTTGACGTGACCTTGAGCCCCATGTTCCGAGTGATCAATCTCACTTTAGGCCGGTCACCTACTTCACTCTCAAGCTTTAGAAGTTACAAGAATTACCACAAGGTCTGGGATAACAAGGATTCTATATTTGTAGTTCTTTTGGCGTTTGGATTTGTTCTCTTAAAAACGGGTTTAATTGACAAGCTCTAGAAAGCATTTATACCATATAATCATGTTATTTATTCATCTTTCTTATAACCCTTCTTAGTTAGTTAACCTCATGATTTATACCATATAATAACATCGTTTTCATCACATAAAGTTGGTCAGTTAACACGTGTGCAGGTAAAAAAAGGGGAGAGGTCGACCCATTTTTTGAATTTGTTGAATGTAGATTCAGCTATTTGTCATTGTTTATCTAATCATAAAATTAGTCGTATGGAGTTATGAGGTATAGTTCGATACTTTGAATTAAGGATTTTGAACAACTACTCTTTGATTCCATGGGTATAGCGAACGTACATAGGTTGTTTGAACTACTACTTTTTGGTTCCACGGGTCTATAAGCTAAACCTTGAAATACAGTTGAAGGGAGGTGTGTGTCACTATGGGCTCGGATCTAACTCGCCGTTCAAAAAAAAAAAAAAAAAAAAAGTTTAAGGGATGTGTGTATAGAAAATCACAGGTATATTGAGGTTATCAAAGATAGAGATCCTTGAAGATCCCACGTTGTATATTGCTTTCGAAATTAACAGCTGCATTCGGAAGGGAGTCACAATGTTTCACCTCAGCTGTGGTTCATCATCATTGCAAAAAAATTTCTATTACATATGTTTTGATCAGAGGTTACTTTACAGTTTACACACTTTTCTTTACATTTTTTATACATTTGAAAATAGTTTTTTTTCCTCTCTCTCTAGAAATATGTGTCCACAATTGAATCAATGCACAATAAGATCCCCACGAAAAAAAGGATCACAACCCAAACAAAAACTAGGATATGTCCTTATTGAACTTTGTTTTCTTTTTGTTATTTGGCTATTTTGTTCGATAGAAGACGGTTTCATTAGTACCAACTTTATATTTACAATTGCTTATATAAGTGTGATTCTTTGTAATGTCACGCTTCGTAATACACAGGTTATTAACTGTTTTAATTGTTACATACCAAATTGTTTATTGTATCATTTACTTATTCCTTTCTAAAAATAATGGAACCTATTTACTTTCGTTCTTTTCGTTATTTTGTTTACACACTAACTTTTTTTGTTGTTGCAATATCTCTTCTAAAAACCCGTGGATTCCACGGGTCTTATAAGCTAGTTACGTATATAAGACTAATTAAGTACAAACACACATATATTTTACATGTTAGTTTAATACTAATTCGTAACACTTAATAAAACACAGGTTAAGCGAGTCTTATCTTAACTATGTATAAAGGGAAAATGTTTTTCTTTAAAACTTAAAATTGAGTCATGTGTAATGACCAAAATACCTCTTTTAATCTCTATGTGTTATATTTTAATGGTTTTAAATTTTAAATTTTTGTTTAATATCTTACAAAAAAAAATGTTGACGTATGTTTAAAAAAAGTTGTTATATGTTGCTTGCCTTATGTTATTTGAACCATAGTTGCTTTTATTTTCAATTTCACTAAATGTTTTTATACGTTTTTTTGATACATTTTAAAAGTTGTTCTTTTATTTGATTATCATATGTTACACGAAATACCTAACAAAAATATCACAACTACAATTATTTTTCGATGTAATATCCCGTCGTTTTGCACGGGTTCGCCAAGTATCACCAACACATACGTATAAATGTCTAAACATATTCATAAGCAGGCATACTATATACATACATGCATTTATGACTTTGCGTGTTTAACTTTAGCCTGTAAAGAGTATCAATAACAAACAAATCAAGTCGTACATAATACAATCGTATAAACACATACATGCATGTATATATATGGGAATGATACTTGTAAAAGGTTTCCAAAAACAAATGAGACATAAACATTTATGGAAAATATAATTCTTGTTGGCGCCATCAATATGACATATAATTTCATCACAAATTTAGTTCTCAAACCCATTATCCTTCATATTTCTTACACACAAATACAAACAAAGGCTTTGCACCGTATGATCATGGAACCTTTGCCGAAATCACCACGAGCCGCTATCACACCGCCACCAACTCCACGATTCGCCATTTCAGCGCCAGCAACACCATCACCGGAAGTCGTTGATATAGTAAAATGCAACCATAATAAGGTCTTGAGTTGTTTCACAAGAAAATTATTAGGGTGTATGGTATGCTTCAAGCCAAAAGATATGGATATGGAGATGAACATGAAGCCGGAATACAAGAAAGATAAAGTCGTAGCAGTGAGTAGTTTTAGTGGTAACGTGATAACACTCACCGAATTATTACAGTGATATGAATCCTGAAGAACGTGAAGAGACGCTTAAATCCGCCATTGTTTACTGTAAAAATTCACCTATTAATTGATGTCTTCCTTGTTTTCTCTTGTTTTTTTGAAGTTATGATAACCGTTTTTAGTGATGATATAATTAAAGGATTTTTATTTTGTTTATTGTCATATGTTTGATTAATTCATATGGAAGCACCTCGGGTAGGGTGTGACCTGTATACATGATCTTACCTCCCCATAGCCCCGGCAGTATTCGGTGTTGTTGTTGTTGTTTGAAGTAATTCATGTACAAGAACAAAACATATATATTTGAATACGTACGCAATTAACACACACGTTTGTATGTATGCAACTATACATGCACATCCATTAAACACACATTTAATCCATTTCGATTGTGTTTCATTTAATCTCCATCGATTTATTGATTTTCTGTTACAAATAGTATGATTTCTTGTTTGACATTCCAAATAAAATGTTTGATCAGAATCAGTTCATTTTATGAGATATATGTTTTTCAGTTTGATTTGTATCTATCCGGTAACTTTGGTTTGTTCCGAGACCAATGAGGTGAAGTAGACCTTATTTTTAAAGGAGTTGAAACTTAGAATGAATCGATCGATATGATTTAGATGCTATCATCATTACATCAATGTGTGTTTCTGGTCAGATAGATCTAACATGTTTCATCTTATATTATGTATAAATTGAATGTTTCATGTAAAGAACTATGCGTATTATTCTGGTAAATGAACAAAGAATTAGGCCAATTTGGATCATAGAACAATGGATCAGACGACTCACGTTCAATTTCTTGATACTTATCGATTTTTTGTTGTAGGTTGCACTGTACATGTATCACTATCTGAGATTCAAATATGTGTGGCCTTATACTTGATTGTTCAAAGATTTGGGCAAAATATCATGAAGCTTAATTCGATAATGGTAGTATTGGTGTTTTCTTACTAAGTACGTTATGTACCTTTTTCGATCAAGCGATCCTAGCTAGCTACAGTCAAGCTATTAAGAACTTGAATGACTAACACAGGTACTAGTTTAAAAGATTGATTTTAAGATTAAAACTTAACCTCCTCACTGGATATGCCATTAAAGTTAATATTATGTTTTAACTGCTTAAGTTTTGTTTAGTGACAAAATGTAGTGACGTTCATCGTTAAAATGTGAGAGGTTTTGAATGTTTAGTGATAAAACGCTTGTGACTATCATCATTAAAATATGATAGGTCTCATGCTCAATTTCTGTTAAGTGTAAACAATCTTGAAGTGACCTCGCAAACTATTAAGGATATTAATAAGGCTTAGACTTTGTCAATACATTATTCTATATTATCTTGTAATTTGTTGTAACTTATCCTAGGATGTAACCACATTAGTTGTAACTAATACCTTATAATTCTCTGTAACTATTGGCTCTATAAACAAAAGCCACCATGATTATAAATGTATAAAAACTTCACATTCCAGCATCTGCTATTATACAAACCTCCTAAAAAGGAAAAGTCTTACCCGGTTTGAGTCTGTATGAGATTGTTTCAAATCTCGTTGATTAATCAGCCAAAAAGTCAGAAACCATAAGACTACCCGAAAATGAAAAATAAATGAATTTAGGTTGCTAATGCGATTCGTTTAGTTCCTATGACCATTATTTTTTTGATAACAACTAAATCCTTACAAGAGAGTGGGCCGTTAGGATTATAATGGGTGGTAAGCCAACTTTGACAAACGCTAGTAACGTTGAAATTACTTCTAAGTTCTAACCATAAAATAAAGACTTTGGTCCAAAAAAGTCTTGTGTGACCAAATGGAGTTGGAGACTCATCAAGTTGGTGTTGATCCGTCCGGTTGCTACGGCTAGTGCGGAAAGAACATTTTCGGCTATGACTTTTGTGAAGAACAAGTTGTGTACTAGCATTGGTGATCAATTTCTAAATGATTGTTTGGTTACTTATGTAGAAAAAGACATATTTTCCGAAGTTAGTGATGATGCTATTATGAACCGCTTTCAATGTTTGCATGCTCGATGAGCTACTTGTAGTTTTAGTTTTGGTGTATGTTTTGTGTCACAAACAGTAACATTATGGTTTGTGTAACTGTGATTTTAGGTTTATAACATTAACTTCACATTTTGTGTAATTTTGATCCTTTAAATGTTATCTAGTTACTTTATTAGCTTATAGTTTAAGTTGTTGGTTGGATATAAAATAAGAAAATTGTTTTGAAAATGTGACCCGATAAACCCGAATCGTGAAAAAAAAAATGTGCTACAAAATTTTTTATATGAGATTATGTGTAGTGCACACCCTATGTTGAAATCCTAGATCGAGGCACCGTTTCAAACTACTTGTAGATGCTTGTGATCATTGCTTGAGGAGTCAGAATAGAAATCGAACGCATTGTGAGATTGCTTGAATAAACAAGGAGCAGTTGACTTACACAACTTCTTGTAGGCACTCGTCAAAGGCGTCAATGGGTTCCAGAACACCAATTCACGAGTTCTCGATAAAGCTGCACATACCAATCCATCTACACTTCCTAAAACATACACTATTTCATAATTACCAGTTTCAAATGGGATAACGCAGGTCCCAATTATGCTTGTTGAGACATGAGATCTTCACAATCATGTGTACTAAAGGTTTGCGATGCCCAGTCAATTTCAAGAAGTTTGCGGGGGGTTAAAGATTGGTCACTTGTTACATGGTGGAGGTTCATTTGGCAAACTCTTGAGTTGATATGAATGATTTCCATCGTTTGCAAACACACATGCAATGAATTAGGGATTTAGCCTCAGACAATGAATACTTAGAATACTTATTTAGTTGACATTAGTCATGAGTTAGGTCTCAACTCAAGACCTATTTTACCAAAATCCTTCTTAACCGGTCTACTAAACGTATGCGGCGCAAGAATGATATCGTTGAAGCAATGCCCCAATGGTTGCGGGAAGTCATTTTGATCACTGAAAAAAGATAATTTTTGTTTGACTGAGCTAACTAACGAACCTCTTCGGTCAATGCAAACCATTTAAAAGTCAAAATTTATAAAAATAAAAATCTTGTAGGGTGAATTGACTAGTTTTTACTTACATATGTACTCAGTTAATTTTATGAGGAAATGCTATTATTTCACGCAACTGTCTCGTATGAGTTACAAGGTACATAAGTTTGATGTCAAGCAACGTTAAGAAGTTTTTTTACAGATCTACTGTATCATATTAAAAGAGCAAATGCAACTTTGTAACCAATCAACAAGTACAAAGTCGCTCACTATCATATAAGAGCAATGATGCACATCTGATGCGATTTGGATTGTTACGCAAAAGTTTTACTTATCGAGGGATCTTGAGAAGCTTACAATCCCCGCCAGGCAAGTGTACCTGACCGATGTAGTATAGTGTAGTGGTAAGTACCAGGGGATTGATCGTTCTCCACAGGGAATAATGTTCGTTAGGATTGAAAATGATCTAAACTAGGTCTAGAGGTGAGGGATGATTCTTTTTGTATTTTTATATTTTTTTGGAAAGCAAGTAAAATTCTCGGGTTTTGGAAGGGTGGGCGGAATTAGTTGCTAGTCGACTAACCCAAATAACTACAAATGCAATAAAAATTAAATAACAAGAAAATAAATGTGTGAAAAACTAATATGGAGAAAAACGTGTTTACTTATGTTTCACTACTCCCTAGCTATCTTTCATTGATTGATTAGTTTGTTATAATTGCGTGGATGACGGGTTGTATTCCTTAATACCATTCATGGGGCGTGTACGTCCTTCCCCAACTCTATAAGATCCTATCTCTTCATATGACGACACGTTAAGTATCCTATCATGGCCTCATTAATATTCTCTTATGCATTAAACACAACCAATTAATCGTAGTACACATCCGATTCATGTTTCTTAAGACATCAAGTAAGTTACCAATAGGAAGTTAGCCAGTTTTCTTAAGCCTAACATTGGTATCATTCATCCAACAATAATTAATAACAAACCATCAATCAATAATCAATAGCTAGGTTTCATTACATCTAAGCAAACACAAACAAACCTAGCCTAGCATGTTAAAAGAAAGACAAGCGTAAGATAGAATCAAACAACACATAGACATATTGAATGATTGATAGATAATATTCAATTAAACATGGAAGAAAAAAGGTTTGGAAACCTCAAAATAGCTGTAAAAGTCGACTAGGGTTCGTACCCTAAGTTTCTCTTCAAAGTTCCACATATAATGAATGAAAATTAAAAAAGTATATATAGATTTTACAACTTGACTGTCACCTTTTGGGACGTGACGCCGTCACCTCGCCGTATTTAGGGTTCCTTGATGGCCTAGATCCACTCTTGACACCGTCAGGATGAATAAGGTTCTGGGCCGTCTCTCTTTGTGATAACACGTGACGTCCTTGGTGCATTATAATGTGACGCCGTCACGTTTAAACTCCAAAATTCCTTTCTGGCCCGTCAAGTGTAAAATAATTATCCACCTCTTCATCAACAAGTGACGCCGTCACCTGGTAGTGTGTGACGCCGTCAGGTACTGTTCCAGCTTGAATTCTTGACTTTGTCGTTTTCTTCACTTTTATGCTCCAAAAACGTCCAAAATGCTTCCTTTTCTATAATTCCTCTCAAAAGTACCTAAAATGACAAAAGGAACGATTTAAAGCAATATTTGATCATATAATCATGATTTAAGGCTTAAATGACCCCTTAAAAGCGTAACACTTTTCGTCTCATCAACATCTTTGAAAGGGCACGTTCAGCAACCGTAAAGCTTTTATGGTACCATCATTCAGAACCAGAACTCAATAGGTGAACAAACAAAACACGCAAGAACATAATAGATTCTGGAACTATAATACCAAACACAAAACTAAAAACACTTGACGAAACTTCAGATTATAGCAGAAGTGACCGGCAAAATAAACATCGTCAAAAACATAAAGATATCAATGTCGAAACGATTCCATTAAACTAACATTACAAAACTACATGATTCCTCTGCTCAAGCTTACTTCTATGATGAGTTTGGTCCCCTCTTCTTTCCAAAGCCAACAACTATAAAATCAAACAAAATTTGTTTTACTTCCATAAACGACATTTGTTTTAAATCCCCCGCATATGAACACATTTGTTATAAATTCCATTAAACGACACATGGTCTTTAAACTGATTCTAACATCATTAAGATATCACAGAAATGATAAGGCACATGTTTTCATTTAACAATCATATCAATTACAATTGCAACAAAATATGTGTTTAGCATTGCATTTTCAAAGTAATCATTTGCTACATTTTCAGCAAACTAATAATCTGTTTATATGGTTGGGGGGTCATGAAATCAATACGCTTATAAATCCTTATTTGATCACAAATTATCACTCACATTATTTACTTACTTAAGGCCAACTAACTTATTCATCTAATACTCCCTGCAGTCCGAGCGGCGAAATCGCGAAAGCTCGGACTGGAATAGTAAACTAGACAAGAAGAAGAAAAAAAAATATTAACATAATAAAAACATAAATTTAGTCGACTCGTAACAAAACCCTATCAACGATCGACTTTGTCGACTGGTACCAACGGTCGGCTAAGTCGACTGGTAACACAACCGTACCAACGGTCGACTTTAGGGACTGGTACCAATGGTCAACTTTAGTAGACTGGTAACAAAGTCGTACGAACCATCGACTAACAAACAAATAACAAAACAACTATAACTTTTTTTTCTTCTTTTTTTTCGACAATAAAACAAAAATATAAATATAAATCTGATCCTTAACAACCACCATCACAGTCCGAGACATCGTTCCGTTCCAATTTGCATGATTGTTACGTACTGTATTAGCCAAAGGAATTAAATACTTTATTCCCTCTACACGTTCGCCGAGAAAAAGAAACTAAAATCCTTGCTTGGTCTTTGAATATAATCAACTAAAATCCTTATGCTTGCACTTCGGATTATTAGTAAAGAAAACACAACGCTTTTCACGCAGCGGATAAGGGTAGAAAAGAAAATTAAGGCTAGGGTTTGACGAGGCGGCCTAGGTGAGGCGGCTCAACATAGCCACCTAAGTCTTCAGACCTGCTCCTATACCATGTTGGACAATGAATAAACCTGTAGGCTATAATGTTTATTCGTCAGGTATTTATAAAGCAATATACCTGGAAACCCTAATGGACCCAACCCACAAGTCGGGCTTGGACCAACTAACTTATTCATCTAATAGTTTGGAATTGCTTATTAAAGTGTTTATCTGCGTGTTTCTTATTCAGGTGTTCGGTAAATAAGTAAAAGATAAACAAAGCTACTACCTCTTTTAAAGTGCTTATTTTAAATTAAATACTATATCAAATTCATTAAAGTCATTTTATACAGAAAAGAGTGTTTGAGATTGCTTATTAAAGTGCTTATCTGCTAAGCAGCTTCCAGTGTTTATAAAATCTGCTTATCTGCTTACTTTACACTAAAAAGGCCCATTAATTAAACCAATACCCTAAATCCTTTACACATGGTCATGAGTTGTAATCGGTATTGTGGGTTGGGTATTTAAGCCGAGAGGTGTGGTGGGCTGAATATTTGGGCTGAGTGTTGCGGGTGGAATATTTGACATGTGAGGTGTAGCGGGGTCGGATGTTGTGGGTGGAATATTTAGGCCGAGCGGTGTAGTGAGGCTGGGTGTCATGGGTAGAATATTTGGGCGGTGACATATGGGTATAATATCTGAAAAATATAATGAATTTGTGGACTTTCTACACTATAAGAATCAAATACAATAAGAAGTTTATGATTTGGATCATCATAATGTGCAACAAAATTTATAAACAAAATAAAAATCAAACATATTAATGTTTTATGTCTATAAAAAATACAATTCACTTCAAAATATAAATAACAAAATTAATAATTTACTAAAATTATATGTAAAAGCCTTGTGCACGCACAGGTCTTAAAACTCGTATTTGAATATGCACATGACGTGTTAGACATTCGAAAGGTTATCACAATTACTGGTCGAAAATTTTGAAAAAGCACTTTAATTACCAAAATAAAAAGCCGGGCTAATAGTCTCTAAATGTATCATAGTTGTCATCATTTCTTTCTATATGTATCGAACATTTTTTTTTTTTTTTTTTTTTTTTTTTTTTTTTTTTTTTTTTTTTTTATGTGTACTAAACTTGATTTTTAGGCATTTTTGTTTTACCCTCCCAATGTTAATAAAATGAGGGCAAAATGGTCGTAAAGTACACAAAAATGCCAAAAAAATTGAGTTTAGTACACAAAATAAAAAAAAATAATAATAATAAAAATAAAAATAAATTTTTCGATACATATAAAAAGAATAAGTGACAACTATGATACATTTTTGGTGCCATTAGCCTTAAAACATTTTTGGACTAATTCTTTCTTGCATAACAAACTCTTTTAGTAAAAATTGAACCTGTCTCAATTCTCGGGCAATCGCACCAAAACTCTATGTCGCTATTTTATAACATTAACTGTTAGCAAAAAAAAAAAAAAAAAAAAAAAAAAAAAAAAAAAAAAAAGGTAAATTTGTTTGTCCCACATCGCCTGTTGGAGAACAAAGTGAAGGGGAGAAGATCTTATAAAAAGGGGCGTGCGCACATGCATTTTAAATACACAGACAATAATGGGGAGAACACAGCAGAGCGAGAAAAGATCTCACAACGAGGTAAATCACTTTGTTCCTTTTGATATCCAAACAATAATCATCAAAAAGCTTCCAGCCAACTCATTGGTTCGATTCCAGCGTGTTTCGAAACAATGGAAATCTCTAATCGACAGCTTGGAATCAGTCAAGATTTACAAAACCATGAATGACCGTCATCTACTAGTAAGATACAATGTCCAATACATTGCTGATAAAGATGACAACCTTTCCATGGTCAATGATGAAGACGTTTCCATTATCGATAACAACGCTTTTCCTGATCAACACATGTCTCCCATAACTGTCCCCTTGTCTGTTAAGACACTTTCGTGCGTAAGAATACTAGGTTCCTCGTATGGAATAACATGTTTTCACGGTTATCATAAAGATTACCAAAACATAGATTCAGAGATGGTTGTGTTTTGGAATCCTTCCATTAGAAAATCTGTGTCGGTCTTGTTGGAACCTCGACTAGGATATCGTTGGGTTGGTTTTGGGGCTTGTCCTAATACTCGTGATCCTAAACTTGTTACGATTGACAATGTCAAGGGTACCCGCCTGCAGGAAGTTCAGGTTTATACATTAAGCACAAGAGCTTGGAAAAAAGTAGATCTTAATTCGCCATATATGCCATATATACGTCTAGTATATGATTTAAGGTATCATGTGGGGGTGTGTGTTGAACAGTTTCTTTATTGGCTTGGTAATGATGAATATGTTGTTTCGTTTGATTTGAGTAATGATACATTTGAAAAATATCGTCTTGATCAGGATAGCTTAAAAGACTCAAAATGCTTAATGTTATCCAAGTGGAATGAGTATCTTGTCGTGTTCGAATACTGCGACATTTACGGCCATTTATTGAATTACTCGGATGTATGGATGCTGAAGCATGGTCCTTCTTATGCTAATCTGTTTAAAAAAAAGTTGATTTTTCCAAAGTATGATAATGTATTAGAGCTTAGGAAGAACGGCGAAGCTACAATCGAAACAAGATATGCAAATGATGATCTTCAAGTTTTTGATATCTGTTCCAATGTGTCACTGATATCAAAATTCTCATCAAAATTCCCTGTTCATGAGAGTAGTTTGTTATGGTTGGGAACAGTAGTTTGTTATCTATAGGCTAGCTCCTACGACATGGAAACCCTACTTCTGCTTGATCAGTAGTTTGGTTTCATCATTATTAAAGAAGGTCATGATGGCAACATTGCAAAGTATAGACATTAGTGTAAGTTATTAAATAGTGCGTGAAACTTATCGTTTGTCTTGTAATGTTTATAATCTTAGTGATGATGATCTTTATGTCATCTATGCATGTGTTCTTGATCACTACTCGTAACTTATTTGGTAATAATCCCATAACTTGGTCAAAACTTACCTAGTCTACATAATCACGAAGCAACGACATAAGGGATCCCACACCATCTTGCAACTTGAAAATTATCTTCATATGTCTTACAGAAGATGAAAATTATCTTCAACTTGTGCAATCGGTGTTATCTTCCATGCATATTTATTGGGCCTCGGTCTTTCTCTTACCAAAGTTGTGAGGTTTTTTGTGAGAGTTATTGATGATATTGATCAAGTTATGAGAGGTTTTTTGTGGTGCCAAGGAGAGATCATGAAGAAAGGGAAAGCCAAAGTTGCTTGGAACAATGTTTGTCTTCCAAAACAAGAAGGTGGGTTAGGTATTAAAAATCTCGAATCTTTTAACATTGCTTTAATGACCAGAAACCTTTGGAATATCATTACTCGTAAAGATTCTCTTTGGGTTCATTGGATTTATTCATACAAGCTCCAAGGGCGAAACTTTTGGAGTGTTCTGCCTTGTTCGGGTATGAGTTGGGGATGGAGGAAAATCCTCCATATTCGCGATTTGGTTAGGCCTTTTATCTGGTCCGTTTTGGGTAATGGAGGGAGTACATCTGCTTGGTTCGACAAATGGTCTGATTTTAGTCCATTAATTCCTTATGTTACTCCTCGTTTGATTGCTAATGCTGGTTATACATTGGCAAGTTATGTTTCAGATATTGTTGTTGACGGTTCATGGTCTTGGCCTCAATCCTGGTATACTCGTTCTCCGATTTTACTAAATTATTCAGCCCCTAATCTTGTTCAAGACCGTGATGATTACATCGTTTGGAAGGACCTTTATGGTAATGAGCAGTCATTTTCTGTGCATGCTGTGTGGGATGCTATTAGGCCTAGAGGTAATGAAGTTGATTGGGCATCTATTGTTTGGTTTCAAAATTGTATTCCGCTTTTCTTGTTTGGCTCATCATGAGGAAAAGGCTTAAGACGCAAGACACTTTGAGACAATGGGATGTTGGCACCTCTACCAACTTAAACCTGTTTATGTGTCCTTTTTGCAAGCTCGTTCCAGATTCCCACAGTCATATATTTTTCGAGTGCTCTTTTCCTTCACAGGTGTGGTTGTTGATCCGTTCTAAAGCAGATTTGGATGGCGTAGGCCCGGTATGGGATGTTATTGTTGAGTGGATTAAGCCTCTCTCGGATAAGCGGTCCGTGGTTAGTGTTGTTGCGCGTTTGGTTCTATCTGCAACGGCATATTTCATTTGGCAGGAGAGAAATATGCGTTTGTTCAAGAATCAGATTCGGTCTATCTCTCAAGTTCATGACATCATTGTGTACAATGTAAGGCTAAAACTTCTTACTTTTCGATTTAAGAAGACATCGAATGTGGTTCATATGTTGGATAAGTGGAACATAAGAGGTGTTTTTTCCGAAGGCTCTCCTCTCACAACGTAGTGTGTTGTTAGGCGTAGCTGTTGGGCTTGATGTTTTGTTGTTTTCTCGTCTACGCCGTGCTTGTTTGTTTTTTTCTCATGAAGTCGGCATGTCGTTTCATGTAGTTAGCTTTACGCATATGAGTGTTTTGTCTTTGTTCTCAATGCGGTAATATTCAGCCGCATTCATGTACTTATTTGTTTTTTGAGTAATATTTTTTACTGGGGTAAGAATACCCTTTTACCCCCAAAAAAAAAAAAGATAAATCAAACTCGCAACCCGTTGCATCATTGCAACAGGTTTAATGGGATTTTTTTCCTTGTGAAATTGAAATGCTTGCCCTATGTCGGACAAAATTCTGATCACACACCCTCGTGCGCCTCTTGAAAATTATCTCCACAGACGATAAATGTCTAAATACATACTTATAAATATCTAAAAATATTCATAAGCACACATATACATAAATTTATGACTTTGCATGTTTAACTTTAGTATGTAAAAAGCCTGTAAAGGGTACATACAAATCGTATACACACATTCATGCATGTGTATATGGGAATGATACTTGTAAAAAGTTTCCTAACAATGAGACATAAACATTTATGGAAAATATAATTCTTGTTGGCGCCATTAATTTTACATATAATTTCATCGAAAATTTAGTTCTCAATCTCAATATATATCCTTCATATAATTTCTTTGCCAAAATCATCACGACCCGCCATCACACCACCACGAACACCACCATTCGCCATTTCAGCGCCACCAACACCATCACCGGAAGTCGTTGATATAGTAAAATGCAACCATAATAAGGTCTTGAGTTCTTTCACAAGAAAATTATTAGGGTGTATGGTATGTTTCAAGCCAAAAGATATGGATGAAAATGGAGCCGGAATACAAGAAAGATAGAGTCGTAATAGTGAGTAGTTTTAGCGGTAACTTGATGCATTCACCGAATTATTATAGTGATATGAATCCTGAAAAACGCAAAGAGACGCTTAAATCAGCTATTGTTTACTGTAAAAATTCACCTATTAATTGATGTCTTCCTTGTTTTCTCTTGTTTTTTGAAGTTATGATAACCATTTTATTGATAATATAATTAAGGATTTTTGTTTTGTTTATTGTCATAACGCTTTTAACTATCATCACTAAAATATAATAGGTCTTATGTTCAATTCCTGTTAAGTGCAAACAATCTTGAAATAAACACGCAAACCTCCTACAAAGGAAGAGCTTTACCCGGTGTGAGTTTGTATGAGGTTGTTTCAAATCTAGTGGATTAATCAACCAAAAAGTTAGAAACCATGCGATTCATTTAATTCCTGTGACCATTTTCCTTTGATAACCACTAAACTCTTACAAGAGAGTGGGCCGTAGGGATTAATGGGTGGTAAGCCAACTTTGACAAATGTTAGTAACGAGGATGTAAGCCGCGCGTTGCTGCGGGCCTTTGAGATGAAGAACCAAGTTCGTATGGTTTTTTTTAAAAAAAATTGTTAAAGATAACGGTCGTTAGCTACCTAACGTCAAGTTATTGACCAAGGACTGACTTTGCAATGGATGTATAACATGAAGGACCAATTAAGTAAATTATTAGAGGACTAATTTTGCAACGAACCTCTGAGATGAAGGACCAATTTCGTACGGATTTTTTTTTAAAAAAGTTAAAAATAATGGCCGTTAGATAACAGTCGTTAAGCAACTAACGACCGTTAGTTACTGTAGTCCTACAGTGTTGTTGTTTTTTGGCACGGCTACCAAGAGCCCCCTTATTGTTATATAGTTATAATGTTGAAATTACCTCTAACCATAAAATGAAGACTTTGGTCCAAAAGAAGTGTCACTTGTGTGTGACCAAATGGAGTTGGAGACTCATCAAGTTGGTGTTGATCCTTCAGGTTGCTACGGCTAGTGTGGAAAGAACATTTTCGTCTACAACTTTTGTGAAAAAACAAGTTACGTAACTAGGTAATGTATAACAATGGTCTAAATGATTGCTTGGTTGCTTATGTAGAAAAAGACATTTTTTCCGAAGTTAGTGATGATATGCTAGTATGAACCATTTTCAATGTTTGCATGCTCAATGAGGCTAATTGTAGTTCTAGTTTTGGTGTATATTTTGTGTCACAAAAAGTAACATTACAGTTTGTGTAGCTGTGATTTTGGGTTTCTAACATTAACTTCACATTTTGTGTAATTTTGATCCAATGTTATCTGATTACTTTATTAGCTTATAGTTTGAGTTGGTTGAATGTAAAATAAGAAAACAGTTTTGAAAATGTGACCCTATAAACCTGACCCGGAAAAAAAATTTGAGCTACAAAAATGATTTTGTGAGATAATGTGTCGTACACACACCCTATGTTGAAATCCAAGATCCGCCACTTGACACATTGACGGTTTTCTAAAAACTTAATCTTTTTCCATGAATGGAACCTTTGGGAATAGATATAAGCACCCGATCGAGGCACTGTTTGAAACTACTTGTAGAAGCTTGTAATCATTGCTTGAGGAGGCAAAATAGAAACCAAAAAAGCATTGTGAGATTTCTTGAATAAACAAGGAGCATTTGACTTGCACAACTTCTTTGTACGCACCCGTCAAAGGCGTCAATGTATTCAGAAATGTGAGATGGTTGTTAAACAACACTTAAAAAATATATATATAAATAAAAATAATAATAATAATAATCTGGTTTTTTTATATCACTCAGTTAATTTTATGAAGAAATGTTGCATCTTCTTGAGTTTACAAGGTATAACTTTTTCACTGGAAGGCATATAAGTTTGATGTCAACAGATCTATCATATAGGAGCAATGATGCACAGCTAGGAACGGTTACGTTCAGCAACCATAAAGCTTTTATGGTACCATCATTCAGAACCAGAACTCAATAGGCGAACAAACAAAACATGCAAGAACATAATAAGCATCGTCAAAAACTCAAAACACTTGAACGAAACTTCAGGTTATACTAGAAGTGACCGACAAAATAAGCATCGTCAAAAACATAAAGATATCAATGTCGAAACGATTGCATTAAACTAACATTACAAAACTACATGATTCCTCGCCTCAAGCTTACTTCTCTGATGAGTTGGGTCCCCTCTTCTTTCCAAAGCCAACAACTGCAAAATTATTAACACAAGAAAATAGTTAAGGTCAAAGTAAATAAAGTAAGACTTCAAAAAGTCAAAACACAACAATTATTTTGGGACAGGAGTATAAACAATAGCTAGCTGCAAACGATTACCAAGCTGATTCTATTAAGTTGATAATGTTAACCGGTGGAAGTTCAAAATGGATCAAGATACTTAAAATTTGTAAACTTGATAAGCAAACTTGCTTTTCAAGTTTACAAATATCAAACATCATCCAGTTCACACTCAGAGTTGATAATGTTTTAAAACAATTTGTAAACTTGTTTTAAATTCCATTAAACGACACATGGTCTTTAAACTGATTCTAACATCACTAAGATATCACAGAAACAATAAATCACAGGCTTACATTTAACAATCATATAAATTACAATAGCAACAAAATACACGGTTTTTAACATTGCATTTTCAAAGTAATCATCAGATTGCTACATTTTCAATAAACTAATAATCAGTTTATAAGATTAGGGTGTCATGAAATCAATACGCATATAAATCCTTATATAATCACAAATTATCACTCACATTATTTACTTAAGGTCATTTAACAGATAAAAAGATGTTTGGAATTGCTTATTAAAGTGCTTATCTGCTTGTTTCTTATTCAAGTGTTCGGTAAATAAGTAAAAAATAAACAAAGCTACTACCTCCTTTAAGGTGCTTATTTTAAATTAAACACTATAATCCAATTCATTAAAGTCATTTTACACAGAAGGTTTGAGATTGCTTATTAAAGTGCTTATCTGCAAAGCAATTTCAAGTGTTTATAAAATCTGCTTATTTGCTTACTTTACACTAAAAAGGCCCATTAATTAAATCAATACCCTAAAGCCTTACATAATAAGAATTTACAAAAAAATTGAACTAATAAGAGTCATTTACGTATTAATCCTCTAAATATCTCAATAAATAAAAAGAGCCGATTTTCACTTTAATCATTATATAACTATTAACTAAAATTTGCTAAAAACAATTCAATTACTATCTAATCTATGGCAGATTACAAACAAATTTACCATCTAACAGTAAAATAAACAAACAGGCAATAAAAAATCAACAGTTTTACTGAATGTGTTTGCCTATTAAAATGTTTATCTACTTGCTTCAAAAAAAGAAAAGCAGTTTCAAGGGGTCGGCTTATTTTACACTTAGAGGGTGTTTGTCTAAGCTTATTTGATGGGCTTACAAGCTTATTGAAAGTTTAATAAGCTCATTAAGCTTGACCACATAAGCCTATGGACTTTAAAAGTTCATAAGCTCAAAAAAATTAACTTATGATCTGAACAAACTTTCAATAAGCTAACAATCCCCTCAAATAACGTTAGTAAAACACGCACTTAAATAAGCAATTTTAAATAAATAAGCAGTCCCAAAATAAGCTAACAATCCCCTCAAATAACCTTAGTGCTGACAACCCCTTCTCAATAAACAGTTTCCAACAAAATAAGCAATCCCAAACAAAATAGACAAGCAGTTACAAGTGTTTGACAAAAAGGGCTGCTTATCACTTTATAATACTCTTAGGGGGTGTTTTTCTAAGGTTATTTGATGGGCTTATGAGCTTATTAAAAATTTAACAAGCTCATAAACTCAGTTTTTTGAGCTTATACACTTGAGCTTATGGACTTTTTAAGCTTATAAGTTCAGTTTTTTGGGGCTTTTGCACTTGTACACTTGAGCTTATGGACTTTATTATCTCGTAAACTCATACGCTCAACTGAATAAGCTCATAAGCCCAAAACAAAGCTTATCAAACTTTCAATAAGCTAGTAAGCCCATCAAATAATCTAAGAAAAACACCCCCTTCTAGCTACCCAGTTTTCAATAAACTAAGCAATCCCAAAACACCCTTTACATCCTTATCCTTCAGGGGGTGTCTGTTTAAGTTTATATAGCGGGCTTACGACTTATTTGGCTTTCAGCTTATGTTTCATAAGCTTACTTTTGGTGGCTTATTTTAGAAAAATATCAGCTTATATAAGCTTATTATGACATAATAAGCTTTACATAAGCCAAAAAATTTTAAAACAAGCCACAAAAAGCGAGCTTACGAAACAATAGAAAGCCGAAATAGCCAAGAGCTAAGCCATAGCTACGCTCAGTAATATAAGCGAATTAACACCAAACTGAAACACCCAGAAAATAACTCATAATCAACCAAGCAACAATACAACACTTAGCATAATTAAATCAGCTGTAACATAAGGACAACCAATAATACAATCAAAATCATCAATTTCCAATAATTCAATATTTAGAAAACCTCACAAACAACGTAAACAAAAAACAAAAGCCAAAAAACAAAATTAAAAAAAAAATAAAAAAAAAATCACCATAAAACAATATTATAAGTTAAATAAAAACAAGTAAAAAGAGATAAAAAAAGTTTAAAAAACTACAAATATACCAGCAGTAAAAAACAACAACGCGCGCTAGTATGTAAAAACGTGAAATAGACGGCTCTGGTGAGACAACCGTCCAACGTGCTGTTTCTCTATGTCTTGTTTAGCAACTCCTTGGTGTAACATGTCCTTAAATCATCCGGCAACGAGTGCCAGTTCACACCGATCAACGGCACACTTCCTGTTATATTATATAAAAATAACTAAATCATAAGTTTAAGCAAAGATTAAATATATAATAAATGAAGTTTTATGAGATAGTTGAGGATTAACCCCATGTTAGGATTTTAAGTTGTTATGCAATTGTTATC
>LBNU01024814.1:26990-39835 GCA_014162995.1 Artemisia annua | reverse complement strand
TATAAAGTTAAAATAAAACAGTAAAAAGGTAAAAAGTAAAAAAATATATACCAGCAGTAACAAAACGGCGGTTGTACTGAATACGTTTGTGAGCACGACCACGTGGCTGTTTCTTCTTGTCTTGTTTAGCAACCTTTGGTGTCTGTCCTCTAACCTTTCCGGCACGTGCCAACGATCCGTGCACCTTTCCTGTTTATTTATAAAAAAAAAATCATAAGTTTAAGCAAAAGATTAAATTATATGAAGTTTTATGGATAGATTGAGGTTACCCATGTTGGATTTGAGGTTGTTTGCTTGTTATGGTTTGAGATGCAGCAGCTGTGAAGATGGGTGCGTTTAGGGTTTTGTGGAAATGGAGGTGTGTATAAAGGGTGTTGGATCATGGGCTTATTTGGGCTTTGATATGTTTGGGCCATTTAAGCCTATGAGGTTATTATACATTTCTAGAGGTGTTTGGTTTTTGGGTTTCTTGAAATATTTGGTTTGAAATGTTTTTAAGAAAAACTGAAAATCAAACCAAACTAAATTCGGAATGTATGGTCGAAAGGCGAACCGGACCGGAAAAGCGAGATGAACCTGTCAGGCCGAAACCAAACCGATCATATTCGTTTCAGTTTTCGGTTCTATATGTTTATGATTTTCGGTTACGATTCGGCTCGGCTCGGTTTGGTTTGAGCCAAAACACGAGAAAAAAGACACCTAAAACGTCTAAACCGAACTGAACCATGAACAGACACAACACCAAACTGACCCAAGTCACTTTGGTTCGGTTATCGGTTCATGTCTTCAACAAAATCGATTTTCGGTACGACTAGGTTTTGGTCAGTTCGAATCGGTTTTGACCCGATGCTACACCCTAATTTAAATTGAATCAAACTAAATTTGAACTTAGTTCAGTTTTGTGTTGACCTAAAAAATACGAATTTCATAATTCAAAAATGTTTTTTACTGTCTTTGAGCATGAAATGTATATAATTATAAAAGTTAGACTATGTATAGTTGTTGTATACTCAAATGTATAGTGAGAAAGATACATAACTGACAAAGAAAAAGATTTACAAACATATGTTTTTTTGTTTTTTTTTTTTTTTTTTTTTTTTTTTTTTTTTTTGTAAATTGAAAAATTGTTTTAGTGGTATTTTTATGTAATAAGATATATTAAAATTATATATATTTACGTGAGTTTTCGGTTTTCTGTTTATGTTTTGCCATAACAAAAACCAACTATGCCAGAAACCGAATACCTTAATTTGGACTTAACAAATTCTATTTGGTTATAAGTTTGATTTGGTTCAGCTTTTGGATATTGTGGGAATCGTGAACACCCCTATTCATTTCCCCTACTGGAAATATTAAAACATACACATTGAAAACTTATTGTTGGTCCATGTAAATTGAGAAAATCTTGATAAACATAAATTAGAACTTCATTAATAATAATGAACAAAAGTTACAAGATTACTCAATTCCTACATGACTACATGATAACATCTTCAGCTTCTTTACGGGGATAATTTCGGTATATTATCCCCGTTAGAATGACAATAAACTCTCATTGATCCAAGCTAAGCTTGAGATTCAATGAGAGGATCTTCCTAACAACTAATATTCTGTAGGAATGGATAACTATCTCTATTACAACAAACATGTACATATAGCAAAGCATGTGGGGTTAGGTGTGAGTTGTCATCCACTATAAGTGGTCCTCCTTCATCTTCCTCTTTTGGAAAAGCACCAACCATCCTTTAGAAATTGTCATAACTAGATTCCCCCTTCTATGGCAATTCTTGTACTTTGCTTTGACTCCCCTTTTTGTACTTGCTGTCATAATATCTCAGGAACCATGAGACACCCTCAGGAAGCATGATGCATCTTCAGGGAGCATGATGCATCCTCAGGGAGCATGAGGCTTCCTCAGAAAGCATGAGGCATCCTCAGGGAGCATGTTTGTTCAGAGATAGCTTGAGGGAGTCAGTGAGTTATTGTCATCACTCACTGACTCCATTACCTTCTTCTTTTGGCTCAGGGATCATTCACTGAGTACCGCCTCACTGAATGGAAAGTCTTTTCTTTAGACTTGTCCTAAACATCCTGAAGGTAACTCACTGAGTGACTGTTCACTCAGTGACTTGTTTGTGTTAAAGGTTATATGTCACTCACTGAAATAGCAATTTATTATTTTATTCAGTGAGTGATTTGGCTATTTTATGTTCAAATACTTGTGGGAAATATTTGGGTAGAATATTGACCCAACACTTATGATTATCAATATACCTATCTTGGATTTCTAGTTTTATAAAAAGGCATCAAGTATTAGACGAGGCCTAGTTTTAAAACTCATTCATCTTGGGATGGTCGAAAAGAGTTTTGAAACGACTATGAGAATACTAGTAAGACCGCGTACACTAAAGCCAAAAAGCTCTGCACCTAGTCGAAAAGATCCGCACCTTCCGGATAACATGAACACAAAGCTTGTTTGATTCACTCACTTTTACCTGGTGTTGCTATAGCCTATAGGTCAACTCCTAGTGTAAAAAAATATCGGGTTCTTCAATTATGGTTTAATAGATATTATTATGTATCATAACTGGTTTCTATCCAAACCCGATTGATCATTTATATAGAACTTGACTTAGGATCAAATGAAAACAAAACTTAAAGTGATAAGGATGAGAAATAACTATAACCACAACATCGACTTCAATTAGATGCGTCCCTAATCTTTTAGATGCATGTAGTATATTTTTAGCAAAAGATTAGATGCATATACATATATTAGATGCATTTCATCTCAAGTTAGACAAATCCTTTACATTTTTCGTCATTTGTGAGTCAAATTTGTTGTTAGTACTACTTTGCATTGTTTTCACTTCAAAATCACTTTTGAAACTAATTGGGATGCATCTAAATGAATAGAGATGCATTTAAATCAAGTAGATGCATCTTAAATGTGTAGTTATAGTCATTTCATATACTTATCATTTTAAGTTTTCTTCTCACTGGATCCTTACCCGAACTTGACTTAGGATCAAATGAAAAGAACACTTATCATAAATCCGAACTCGTGGCTTTTGGCCTAATGTATTCGAGCGTGCTTAGCGCTTACCAACTAAAATGTCACGACTCACGAGTTCAACTTTTGCTGAAAACATTTGTTAGCTACCATATATTAAGACATACAATTTGACCATATTACAATATTAATGGTAAAATTGTTATTTTGTACATAAAACAATTTGATAAAGAAGCTTTATTGAGTTTATCATATTACTCTTATTTGAAATTCATTTTACAAATTCAAAATAATAATATATTAATAATTAATTGTAAAATTGTTATTTTCTAAAAAGTAAGAAAATAAAATTAATAATAATTATATATTTTTTTACAATTATTTTGAGAATTAGAGACTAGTAGGCACTAGGCAGTAGCCATTAACCCAATATTTTGTGCCAAACATGTCTCTTCTTGTCATTCTTCATTTCATTACAGTTTATCCACAAACCCCTCAAACATAAACATATGTACTTTCTATACTGATAAACCCTAAACCCCAACCATGAACAACATACTCCAACTAACCCCAACCCAACCACCCAAATCCTTAACCCCAAAAACAACATTAATCCAACCAACCAAACACAACCCATTAAACCCTTTTACTTCCATCAAGTTCCAATGCCATAAATCCAAATTTTCAGCTAAAGTCAGCAGTGAAAACAGAGTACCAAAGTCAACAGACTTGGTGACACAGATAAAGGAGCTTGAAGCTGAAGAAGAAGATGAGGATCATGATGATAATGACTTAGTTGATATTGATTGGGATAAAGTTGAAGATGAATTTGGTGTTAAAAGAACTAGAGATGAGCAAATGGAGTATGATAAGGACCCTGAGTTTGCTGACATTTTGGGTACTTCTGTTGATGATCCTGCTAAAGCTAGGTCTAAAGTATGTAAGCTTATGAGATTAGGTTATTGTTTTTTTAAGATTAAGGGGGTGTTTGAGTTAGCTTATTTAGCCGGCTTATGGGCTTATTTGAGTTTGGAAAAGGTGATAAGCTCACTTTGCAGAGGTTATGAGGGTGTCGACTTGAATTTATCGCTGCGCGATAAGTTCAAGATGATAAGCTCTGCGAAGTGTGCTTATTGACTTTTCCAATATCAAATAAGCCCATATGCTGGGTAAATAAGCTAGTTCAAACACCCCCCTAAAAGGGATTTTGGATTAGCTTACTTGATTAGCTTATTGGTTTTTTCAGAAAATAACAAAACCGATAAGCTCGTTTTTATGGCTTATCGGGTGATATACTTGAGCTTGTGCATTGCAGGCCATAAGCTCAGAGTTATTGAACTAGTAAGCTATAACAAATGAGCTTATTGGCTTTTTTATTTTTTTGAATAAGCTAATAAGCCCATCAAATCAGCTAATCCAAACACCCCCCAAGTGTCCTTTACTTTTAAAAACATACTGAGTATTGATTATTGTGTGTAATAATGCGAAAAACCAAAAAGTACTTTAAAAAGTTATAAAATTTAGGAATTTATTAGTATGTTGTTTGATTGTTTATAAGAAATAGTGACAAGCATTATCATAGGTGAAAAAAAGTATGCTATAAATGTTTTTAGTTCATGGGTCATAAGCTATGTGAATTGTAAGTAAGCTAGGTAGGTATTTTGAGCAATCTTAACATTACATGAGTAGCAAAAGTAGCCGGCATTTTTAAGCGATTAGTTGTAGTTTTGGTGAAAATGATCCAATACATGCTAATGAAGTTCGTTGTTCGTTAATATTTATAGAGATGGACGTTTTTTATGACATTTTTGCATAATGGTTTTAAGATTGGATGCCCCATACCCCGCTGCAGCGGGATTGGGCATTGTATTGTTGATTTTTAGGCTGGTTGGTCTTAGACTTTAGTAACGAATCTGTAAGTAAGGGACCAAATAAGAAATGACAGGCACTGAAGTATACAATTCAGCTGCTGATGCTTGGCATTTTACTGAGATTATCAAGCCATTGTCGTATCAATCTGATGATGCCTTTGTTAGTTTGGAAATGATATTACAGTAGAAGTTGGACGATCAGTTCTGATAGATCCGAAAACTCACAAAAGGAAAAGCAAAACTGTGCTTAAATTCAGTTGTGGGTCTATATTCCTCTAGAGTTCATAAGTAGCCCATAAATTGTTCTTCACATATTGGCTTCATAAGCACATGACTTTTCCATTTTCTGTATCCACAAATTAACTCCTCTTAAGTTGTCATATTTGCTTTTAATTTGTTTTTTCTTCTTTTGTTATTTCGGAAGGAGGCATAAAGAAGTCGGCATTTAATCCCCAAACATTAAAGTGAACCTCCTCGATATTCCACTTGTTTTCAAACTCCCTCTTATGATTCGATGATTGTTCTCCGTATCTAAAAATTGTCATAGTAGTTTTCCCACTATGTGCAATATTGAGACCCTCTACATATACCTATAATCCTCGATCACTGATTCTGTGCTAGTTTCCCAAAATATTCGGTCTCCATTTTCACCATTCAGAGTGAGCAATCTGGAGTCCTCAAACTTGACTAAAAGCCCTGATCTTTGGCTAAAGTAACCCCAAATTGTATGATGTATGATCTCATATTTTGGACTCGCTTGTGCCTCAAGATCCGATTGACTCGTATCAATCTTCAATATAAAACATTCCTCTTCGTTTATTATCTTTTCGCCTATGCATACTGTTTGAAGAAACAAATCTCCTGTGGATCTTGGTTCCAAAGCCTGAAGAAACTGACGATGAGGACGAGAAGGACCTTTGGTGGTCTTAGTTGATTTGAAGATTGTCTCCAAGAAATCTTGCCATTACTTCCTGAGATAACTTTGCAACCTGAAACTAGTAACTCTAAGCTCCATAACTTTGGATGCTTTTGCCAAAGAAAAAATCCTCCCGTTTCCTCCTTGTTCCGTGCCTTTACACTTTCATCTCCTTGATGAAATTCTGATGCACTGATCTTTACTTGTCCAATTGCACATAATATTTGTACCGAATTCAAAGCCTGTATTCCTTCTATTGCCGCCATGTATTGTTGCACTATATATCTCCTCTGGTATATCATATAGGTATGTCAAGAACAGTCTCCAATGCATCTTCTCTATCCAAATTTGGACAAAGTACCCTCATTTGTATTATTTGCTTGTTGTTTTTCTTTTGTTGGGTTTATGCAATTCCATATTTTCTTTGAAGGTGTTACTTTAGTTTGTGATGGTGAGGGTTAGAGGGTTAAATCACATTTGTTCATGGTCGGCCCGTAACTTTAGGGTCTGTGTGGCTATTATCTTAGTTTTGAGTTTTATGTGGACAAATTTGCGGGTTAAAATTGACTGGTCCCATCTTCATTTTAAGACTAAATATCTATAAAACAGAATGACTTTCAAAAAGTGTTCTTACCTAATAGTTAGTTTGGAAATGATATGTTTGATCAGAAAAGTCAGCTCGTTGGTTTGTTGAAATGACAGATAGAAGAAAGGATGAGGAAGAAAAGGGACAAGATTATACAGAGTAAAACCGGTTCAGCAACACCTATGCAAGTCATTTTTAACAAGTAAGCATAACAATTTTTCGGATTCTCTCTTTGTATTTATGACCGAATAGAACAAGTGACATTATCCTAACCATCATACTTGTAGCGTCTTTCCATCATTTCAAGTACTTTAATACTGTAAAACATAAAACTTTCCCTTATGGTAACTAATAGCTTCACATATATTGTTTCAGATTTGAGTTCAACAGCTCCTTCATTTGGATTGAGTTCTACCATGCGCCATTGGACAAAGACGTTAAGATGGTTTGCGATGTAAGTTTCTATCCGCATGAAAATTCAGATGATTACTGTTAAAGAGTATTTAACGTGATCTATTTTGCAGACAATTCGTTCGTGGCATATTATTGGACGTCTTGGTGGATGCAATTCTATGAATATGCAAGTAAGTTTCTAAAAACTTTACATATTTATTCAGTTTGATCTTTAAAATGTCTAGTTGCATTACATTTATAAAATGAATGTGGTTTTTGCAGTTATCACAATCTACTACGGATAAGAGACCAAGCTACGATGATATTCTAGGAGCTAACATTGAACCTACAACATTTTATAACATCAGTGATCTTGAAATTCAAGACAACGTAGCACGGATATGGTATGTCTATACGCACAAACCTATACACGATTCTTTTTCCTGCTTTATTGATTTATAGTCATTTGTTTTTCATAATTCAGTTTAAGATTAAGAAAAGTCATATGTTGTTATGGGGTTGTTCCCACATCAACAGTAGGTATCCTGAAGTACCTTTTGAGCGACATTTAATGGGCTTGTGTTATTGTGTATCATTAATCTAGATGTGTCCATACGGATTTGTCAACATGGATGTGTTGGTTTAAACGTCAAAATGGGTTTAGCTTGACTCGTCAACAGGGACGGAGCCAGAAATCCGAGTTAAGGGGGGCCGTAACTATTTATTATATAATAGTCACATACATTTAATGGATCGTCAAAACTCTGAGTATTCATAAACGAGGTCGTTTTTATTTCTTTATAGACTGAATTATAGATATGTTAATATAACAGCGACAACTTGTGCATTTCAATGTCTTTTTTATCTTTGTTTTTCATAAAATAAACCTTTTAGATTATGAACTATATAGCAAAATCTCTGGTCAATTAAAAAACTTAGAGTTAATTATTTTAATATTCCATTTATATCTCCAACCAAATATTTTAGACATATATTGAGTTAACTTTGTCAAGTATTCAATGTACAAGGGGCAAGAGTGACAAATATACATCTAAATAACGTCGGTTTCTCCTGAACCACAAACAAATACACATATCTATGCACCTAAAAGAAACAGCAAACACATGTCTTCTTTTGGTTGTCTTCCCCATCAAGAACAAAACCATGCTCTGTTTCTCTAAACCTTAAAATAAGCTCATTAGCTTATAAAGTGTATGTTCATCATCATAAACACAACTTTAATTATTTGATTTCTCTCATTTGTTGTCGCCCATGGCCAAGTCAAGCCCTATTGGCGGGGGCTGGATTAACGAATTTGTGAAACGTGGGCCAGAAATCAAGCTAAAATGTTGGCTAGTTGAGCCGGTTGGGGGTGGCCGAGCACCCGCCAGCCCCCCCACTGGCTCCGCCTCTGCTCGTCAATACGAGTCAGGTTGGGTAGAGACCCAAAACACGTTTTATCCAAAAAGTTAAATATTGTATGAATCGTTAGTGTCTTCTGATTGAATTTGAAACTATACATTGAGCAAATTTTGACATGCTTGACATGTCTTTTAAGCCAAGTAATTTCATTTTTTACCCGTTTGATTTGTGCATAGTTAAATGAGTTAGAAACTTAGAGTCGTCACTTCTACTTCTATGGTTCATATCTCGATGACGAATGACGTTGGTTAATTATTTTTTTCAGGGTGGATATTGGTACCAGCGAGCCCTTGTTGTTGGACATATTGATAAATGCAATGACACAGATAAGTTCCGAGTAAGTTCCAATATTCCACCTTAAATTCGCTGTCATTTTATAAGTGTCATTTCCATTGTATGAAGTAAATAACATCATCACGTTTTCTTAACAAGTCGTTAACGTATTCTTTTGCATTGTTGTTTACAGTCATGTCGGAATCAAGCAGATGGTTTTTGGTGGATCTGAATATGAAAACTGGAGTCCAAACTTGACATCAGCTGATGAAGGTTATAGTGTACACAAAATCTAGGCAACTTCATTATGTTATGTGTAATATTTTATCATTGTTGTTGTAGTAGCATTATTTATCCTTAAAATGAGTATGGTGTACAATATCATATAGAGTTTTATAAACTTGTAGAATTATATAGACTTATGTCGTTATTGTTTGCCAAGTGGCATCACTTCCACCAGCTAAATTGGTTTTCTCTTCACATAAGTAAAAGGGGTGTGTTTAGTTGTAAGCGTGCCAATTTGAAGCTTATTGATTAAATATGGGTATACTTGTTTAGTTGAGTTTAATTAATATAATAAATGAGTTTAATTAGGTATTTGATAAAAAAAAAATACAATTATATAGTAATGAATACCTAACTGGGTTTAGGCAGGTCTAGTATTTTTTTTTTTTTTTTTTTTTTTTTTTTTTTTTTTTTTTTTTTAAATTAAAATTTACTTTTCTCATCTTTTACTAAAAAAAAGAAAAAGAAAAAAACTTGTCCACCCAACCAAAAACCAGAATACCTGAATCTAACCCATTTAAACTCATATTTCTACAAGATCCATTTAAATCCGAACTGTCTATATCCAAACATATGTAAACCCGTAATCCAAACACAACCAGACTCAAGTATTTTGGCACCTCTAATTTGTTGTATTGATAGCCAGACAACAACTACAATTTTCAAAATTTCTTTTCTATCTTTCTTTTTTAGTTTTAATATATTTATCTCCATCTCTATTATAGTGAATGATATTTTTTTAAAATTAAAAGTTTAAAATTGAATAATGTTATTTGATTATTATTTTTAATTAAAAATGGTAACATCATCCACTAAATTTATATTTTAAACATTATTTAACTCTTAAACTTTTTTTATTTTTCATTTCTAACTCATTAATTTTTTTTTTCATAATGACTACAAATTGAACTTGTGAGTTTTGCATCAAAGGTTAAATCAGAATCATGATTTTATAAGTATAATTATTTGCAACTATAAATTGTCACTTTGCGCGGTTATTCGTCCAGCTTTTTAAAAGTGTTAACATTGTAACAATCTTTTATATTTAATTTATTATTAATCATTTTCATTTTTCTTGCATCTATTATTGATTTCAAGCTTTTATCTCAACTTTTTAGATTTTATATTTTACCCACTTAATCTTTATTCTTATCTTATTAATCAACCTTTTTATAAACTTTATTTTTATGCATTTGTTAGTTTTGTTTTTTATGTAATAAATTATCTAACTTTTTGTAATAATTTCATGTTTAAATCATTTGCATTCTTAAAGTGCAATTTTATAGTTTTTATTAGTTTTAAACTAAGTATCAAATGAAACTCAACCTTTGAACATCAATTCACCACTCTTTTGAAACAATACTCGTAAGATTAATACTCATCAAAATAATTTTGTATTAAGTTTTATATAATCTTTTCATTTTATAAATATTTTTAATGGTGCTTAAAACGAATACATCAGTTTGACATTTTCTTCTTCTGTCATCTATGTTAATCTAACATGTTATCATCAAGGTACGAGTTTAAATAAGTCAGATTTAGAGGTGAGTTTGTTAAATGAGGCTTCAATTATATTCACCACAGTCTCCCAATGTAGAGAGAGTATTATGCTAAGGCTAAATTACAAGGCATTCGATCTGCTAGTTGTAGATGAAGTTGCCCAAATCAATGAGGCTGGAGTGCTTCCGACAATAAGTGTCGAAGCTGCCCAAATCAATGAGGGGGGAGTGCTTCAAACAATAAGTGTCGAAGCTACTCGATATGTTCTCGTAGGGGACCCTAAGCTACTTTACTAAAGTAACCAAATAATTAAGACAAAAGATTAATGTATCTTGATTGAAGTTGAAAACCTCGTTTATCCATTGTGGTTTAGAACTAGAAGTAGATGATGTTGCATGTAGGTGCTAACACAAGAAAAGATTTTGACTTTTTCAGAATTAAAAGATATGGAATTAAAGGAGACCGTTGTATTTAAATTTATAAGATTTATATATCAAAGATTATATTTCAGAATTACAAGGTTAGGGTTAAATGAAGATTAGCTGGCTCATTAACGGTAATAATGTCTTTTATAAATTCAAAAAATGCATTGTTTCACATTTGTTTACTTGCTTAGTGCTAACAATAAATTTACCTCGCGTTTCGCGTCGCGCGTCATCGAGATACAATTAATTAATTTGTAACGTGGTTAATCAGTTCCATAAAGTTCAAATTTGTTTGTTGGGTTAAAACAAAGATAGTATGGATTTTTTAACTAGATATAATGAATGTGTAGATAGATACTTAATTTAATGAATAGAATGACATTTTTACATTTTAATTAAAGATTGGCAATTACTTTCTTTAAATACTAGGATTTAAATAATGTTGTTGTTTGAACCTCACGGGAACACATTTCAAACCAACATAGTCACAAACATCGGGATATGAATATCAGATGACAACAAATGCTTCATAGATTGAAAATCCGATCATTTTTGGGGCAATGCGTTCCTCGAAAATGAATGATTGTAGTATTGAAACATACTCTGTATCACTCTTGAACCTCCCGGGAACACATTTCAAACCAACATAGTTACAAACATCGGTATATGAATAACACGATAACAACAAATGCTTCATAGATTGGCAATCCGACCATTTTTTTGTAATAAACTCTTATTTCTTGCTGAAATTCATCAAAGATCGTTGTTATATAAATTAGCAAAAATATTATTATTGAGTTTTATTTTATTTATTTTTTATCACTGTTTGAATTTTAACAAGAAACAAGAGTTTATTACAAAAAAAAAATTGTCATATTGTGAATCTATGAAAGATTTATTGTCTAACATCGTGGTATATTATGTTAACAAATGCTTCATAGAATCATAGTATGGCAATCCGACCACTACTTTCAAGTTCTATCTACGTGGGACAAGTATTGAAATACAAGTATCAAATAATGTTACATATAAGCACTAATATAAAATCACAACTTGATAAATAATTAGTTGACAAGATAGAACACCTTAAAATTGTTTCACTCACTTGCTATCAACTATTTTTATTTTTTCCAGTAGATGGGGTAACTGTAGACATGAAGGCCCAATGTCTTTTGTTCCATCAAACTTCAAAGCACTATACAGTATATGCATTGCTAATCTTGTGTTGATTTAATTGTGAAATACAGTATATTTAAATTTGATGAAAAACATATAAACTCCATAGTGTAAACAACAAAATCAGTCGACACAATGGAACAAATCTAAATTTGATCTTTTCTTAGTTGAACAAATTAGAATTTGATGAAAGCATATAAGCATATAAACTCTATAATGTACGTCAAATCACACAAGCATGAAGAGTTTACAA
The DNA here is from genome assembly GCA_014162995.1 of Artemisia annua. NCBI lineage: Eukaryota > Viridiplantae > Streptophyta > Magnoliopsida > Asterales > Asteraceae > Artemisia > Artemisia annua. The sequence continues at coordinate 27,722 of LBNU01024814.1, read as the reverse complement.
AGTTACTGATTAAGAAAATTAAAGTAACCAAATAAAAGAATGACTAAAAGATAAAAGATTAATGATCTTAAAATTGTCAACAACATAATAAAGAGTGCGTTTAGTTGTAGAAAATCTCTTTAATTTTCTATTTTTATTTTTTTTATAAAAAGGGATTCATCTATATTACATTATAAAGCATTTGAGACTTCCTATAAAAGGAAGTATTAAAATTTTAAGACAAAAAACATCACTATAAAAGGAAAATTAGAAAATTAATGTAAATTTTGAAAATTTAAGTCTTATTTAAACTATATAGTAACCAATTCCGATAATGATATATTTTAATATAATTGTTTATAAAAAAAAAAGAAAAGAAAAGAAAAAAGGGTAAATTACCTGAAAATGTATGCAACTTGTCACTTTTTCTCATTGTATGTAGCTTTCTCTTATTTTTCCCAATGTGTCACTAAACTTGCTAAATTCGTCCATTGTGTGTAGCGGTGACTTGATTCACCTGCTGGAGCAGGTTAACCTAACGGTCGTTAGGTTTATCATTGCACCGTTAGTCCTTTAGAGTAACGATCGTTTATCATGGCTACATACAATGACAAAAAGTAACAAGTTAGATGACTTTTATTATTTTTAAAATTTATGTACGTTTTTTACATGTTTTTGCACACATTTTTATACACGCTTTTATACACACATTTTTATACACGTTTTTATGCATGTTTTATACGGATTTTCATA
>LBNU01024814.1:7975-26918 GCA_014162995.1 Artemisia annua | reverse complement strand
TATGTAGTCATGATAAACGATCGTTAGTCTAAAGGACTAACGGTGCAATGATAAACCTAACGACCGTTAGGGTAACCTGCTCCAGCAGGTGAATCAAGTCACCGCTACACACAATGGACGAATTTAGCAAGTTTAGTGACACATTGGGGAAAAAAAAAGAAAGCTACATACAATGAGAAAAAGTGGCAAGTTGCATACATTTTCAGGTAATTTGCCCAAGAAAAAAAACTCATTAAACTTATAATCACCAATTTATGCTAAAATTTAAAAAATATTACACTATTAATAATTTAGATGGTATACTTTTGAAAAAACTATATCTACTACGTCATAAAGAAGGGGTGAGCAAACAAAACCGAAAAAACCAAAACCGAACCGAAAAACGAAAAACGGAACTCAAAAAAACCGACCGAAACTAAAAACCGATGGTTTGGGTTTTAATTTTCCAAAAACCGAAAAATACGGTTCGGTTTTGGTTTTCGTCCAAAAACCGAACCGTAAAAACCAAACCGAACCGATTTTATTATATAATAATGTATAATTAATATGATATGAAAATAACTAAATAAATCAAAGTTATAAATTCATATTCATTTTGTGTGTAGATTTATAATGTATTTATCTTAACGTTTATGTTTATATGTGTTTGTCGTGTCGTGTATTTACTTGAGAATATATCAATAAATATATGACGATGATCATACTATGTGTATGTTCACTTGCATGTGTGTAATTATAGAATTATGCAATAAACATTATTATGTTTAGATTGACAAAAAAATTTGAATAAGAATAACTAATTTTTTATGTAATACAAGTTTGTTGGTATAAATTTGCCATGCCCAAAGTATAAACGGTTAGAATCCGAAAAAATCGAAAAACCGAACCGAAACCGATAATAAACAAAAAAAAACCGAACCGCCAAAAACCGAACGGTTTTGGTTTTGGGTTCTATAAAAACCGAACATGTCGGTTTTGTTTCGGTTTTAGCCAAAAAACCGACCCAAACCGAACCGTGCACACCCTATCATAAAGTATCGGGGACATGCTAAATAAGGAAGGTTTAAAATGAAAAACATTTGCTCGCCATAAATATAGCCACTAGGTATCCGCAATCGCATTGCGCGAGTACCATTCTAGTAGAAATAAAAAGGTGTTATAGAACGCGTCTAGATCATATTGTTTATAAAATTAAAAAATAGAACGGGATGTAAAAGGAATGGAAAGAAAAATTTAGAAAAGAGTAAAAATCTATTTCCTAAATTCTAGTTAAATTTTGAAAAATGAAAAAAAATAAAATAAATAAAAAATAAAAAATATATGACTAAACGAGTTAAACGAGTTTTTAATTTTTTAAATGAAAAAAGTTATTTTTCACCATATAAAACACGTCCCTTTTCAAAACAACTTCTTCCTGAACAATATATGGCATGTTAGTAGGATTAAATGGAAAGATTTGAAAAGGAAAGGGTATGACTTACCGTGTTTGTAGACACTAGGAATGGAAAGAAGTACTATCGATTCCATTCTCACCCCGTGATTTTCATTCCTTATAAAAACTAAGGAATGTGGTAAAATTCGGAAAACCTACCTTGTAAATCTCTATGCGAACAACATCTTGACTTGTATCTTCGTTCTAATCTGCATGGTGTTAATGTTCGTCCCTAAATAAGGTAAATTTACTCTTCGTTTTTGTATTTAATCTGCTACACGATTTGGGGATAACTGAAAATCATAAATTTTGTATGTCATAACAACTTTTTTGTGAATATTAACTTGCATAATAAACTTGTTTAGGTTTTCTGTATTAAGCAATATGTTGTTTGAGACTTTGTGGTGATATTAAAATTTGATAACTCAAAAGCTTACAAAACTTAACTTAATGGGGTGTTTGAATTAGCTTATTTTTCCGGCTTAAGGCTTATTTGATTTTGAAAAAGCTCAATTGCTCTTTTTTTGGCTTATGAGCTTATCATGCCATAAGCTCAACTTAGCAACCTCACAAGCCCAAAAAAGTGAGCTTATGAGCTTTTCCAAAATCAAATAAGCTCATAAGCCGGGAAAATAAGCTAATCCAAACACCCCCTAAGAATTTACAACTTGTTTACATAAGATGTAACTTGTAAGTTCCAACTAGTTTGTAAATCTCAGAAGCTAGGCTTACAATTGTTTTTCAACTTCCCTATGTTATTGGTAACTTACTTGCAGATCGATCAAGTAACGAATTTATCTCAATGATGGCCGCCTCAGGAGCAGCTCACATAACGTTGTAAAAGAGATAAGTGTGTCACCCAGTGAAGCTGATATATGGAGCTACACAAGGTACGAGCAGTAAACAATTGTGAAACTCTTTGTATATTTTTCTATAGACACAAGGGAAAATTTTGCAAGATACTTTTAAATGCTATGAAATTTGCCCTTGTGGTATTTAATAGCTTCAGGTGAATTGTTCCATTCGATAAATAACATTAAGATGGTTTGCGATGTAACTTTCTATCTACATGAAAATTCAGATGAAAAAGTATCTAACGTATTCTATTTGCAGGCAATTCGTTCATGGCATATTGTTGGATGTCTAGCTGGATGCAATTCTATGAACATGCAAGTAATTGCTATAACTTTACCTATTTCAGTTTCAGCTTTTTATAATTACTTTCTTTAAACATCTGTCTAGCTGCATTACATTTGTGAATTGTATGTGATTTTTGCAGTTATCAGTTATCACAATCCACAACGCATAAGAGGCCAAGCTATGATGATATTCTAGGAGCAAACATTGAGCCAACGTCATTATAACATCAGTGATCTTGAGATCCAAGCACGGATATGGTAAACCTATACACGATTTTTTTCCTGCTTTATTGATTTTTTTGTCATTTTGTTTTTCATAATTCAGTATGTTGTTTAGGGGATGTTCTTACATTCACATTAGATGTCCTAAAGTACCAATAGAGTGACTTTTGATAGGCTTCTAAACTGTCAAAACGGGTTTAGGTTAACCTCTAAATATGAGTCATGTTGGGTAGACCCGAAACACATTCTATCCAAAATGTTAAATTTATATGAATATTTAGTGAGAGTTAGAAACTATACTTTGAGCATGTTTGTTTAGTTGAAACCGTTAAAGCATAAAGGTAGAAATAGATAGATGGTTAAGTAGCAAAATCAACACAATTAATACACCGTTAATCTTTCATATGAATGTAAAAGAACATAGTGATTTCAAAGTTTTCGACATACATCAACAGTTCAGTGGACAAATATTAACAATTCAGTACCTACTCATACTTCTCGTAACATCTATTTTCTATTGCATCATTAATGAGAGCCTTCCAATCCCACACCGAGCGAGGTTACTCTCCTTTCCTAACACATGCATTAAACATTTTGCTACATGTGTTGTTATATGAGAAAAACCAAACAAATTTAATATGGCTGGCATACCCAAAATGCCCTTTTGGCGCGAGTCAAAGCTACATTCATCCTTCTCTTGTCACCAACAAACCCGATCCCGTTTGTTTTCACACATGTGAGTCTTCTCCTTGGAAAGCGTCAAAGTTTTTAGAATTCTTCATATGACAGCTATCCCAGGAAAAGTTCACGAAGGCATTTCACTTGACTCGTGTAGGGTGTAATTATCCCTACACGTATCTCATTCTCCCCTCATACTAACTTATCTTCTCTTTAAGATTATCATAAATCTCAAAACCCGCTAAACATTCTACTTCATTATAAGGAGACATAGAACCTGATGCATGCTGCTTTTGCCCGTTAACAACATTATATAATGGGTACGGTTTTAAGCACTTGTAGTAAGGTTTGTCCCCTAGCTTCCTTATGGCCTCGCTATCTAGAGACGACTCATGTAAAAATGTTTAGCAGGAAACCGACTTATATGGCAATGCATCCGATGTTGAGTTTCAAGCAAATGGGATGGGTACCTCCCAATTTCAATCTCTCGAACAAGCTACGATCATAACCTAGTTGTTTAGCTTTTTGGCACATTAGTGTTGCAGGTAATTGTTTAGGGTCCCATACTAGAACATATCGAGTAGCTTCGACACTTAGTGCCAGAAGCACTCCCGCCTCATTGACTTGGGCAGCTTCATCTACAACTAGCACATCAAATGCCTAGTAATTTAGCTTTTGTAGTATAGTTTCTCTACATCCGGACACTGTGGTGAATATGAGTGTTTCCTCACTCAAGCAACTCACCTCCAAACTTATTAAAAATTGAAACCTATTCATATCACGTTGGGCTTGTATTTTCATAAGTTTGGAGGTGAGTTGCTTGAATGAGGCAACACTCATATTCACCATAGTCTCTGGATGTAGAGAAAGTATACTACAAAAGCTAAATTACAAGGCATTTGATCTACTATTTGTAGACGAAGTTGCCCAAGTCAATGAGGCGCAATGCTTCTGGCACTAAGTGTCAAAGCTACTTGATATTATCTAGTAGGGGACCCTAAGCAATTACCGGCAACACTAATATACCAAAAAGCTAAACAATTAGGTTGTGATCGTAGCTTGTTCGAGAGATACAATTGGGGGTCCCCATCCCATTTGCTTGAAACTCAACATCGGATGCATAACCATATAAGTCAGTTTACGTCTAAGCATTTTTACATGGATCGTCTCTACGATAGTGAGGCCATAAGGAAGCCAGGTTACGAACCTTAATACAAGTGCTTAAAACTGTATACATTTTATAATGTTGTTAACGGGCAAGAGCAGCATGCATCCGGTTCTATGTCTCCTTATAATGAGGCAAAATGTTTTGGGTTTTATGAAAATCTTAAAGAGAAGATGAAAAGTTAGTACGAGGGGAGAATGAGATACGCGTAGGGATAATTACACCCTACACGAGTCAAGTAAAATGCCTTTGTGAACTTTTCAGGGAAAGTTGTCATATGAAGAATTCCAAAAACTTTCTGTTGATACAATCGACACTTTCCAAGGACAAGAGCGAGACGTGATTATCCTCACATGTGTGAAAACAAATGGGATCGGGTTTGTTGGTGACAAGAAAAGGATGAATGTAGCTTTGACTCGCGCCAAAAGGGCACTTTGGGTATGCCACTCATGGTAAATTTGTTTGGTTTTTCTCATATAACATATCAGTTTATTACTTGTTACTAACATATGTAGCAAAACGTTTAATGCAAGTGTTGGGAAAGGAGAGTAACCTCGCTCGGTGTGAGGATTAGAAGGCTCTCATCAATGATGCAATAGAAAATAGATGTTACGAGAAGTATGAGTAGTTGCTGAATTGTTAATATTTGTCCATTGAATGTTATTTTATGACAAAAACTTTGATATCACTACGTTCTTTTACATTCAAATGAAAGATTAACGGTGTGTTAATTTTGCTACTAAACAAACATGCTCATAGTATAGTTTCTAATTCAATCATAAGACACTAAATATTCATATAAATTTAACATTTTGGATAGAATGTGTTTTAGGTCTACCCAACCCGACTCGTATTTAAACCCGTTTTGACAGTTTAGAAGCCCATCAAAAGTCACTCTAGTGGTACTTTAGGACATCAACTGTAGATGTGAGAACATCCCCAAAACAACATACTAAATTATGAAAAACAAAATGACAAAAAATCATATAGGCAGGAAAAAGGCTTACCCATCAGCGGAAGTTTATTGGGCCTCCATGTTTATCTTACCAATGTTTGTGATGCTATTGAAAAACTCTTAAAAGGCTTCTATATGGGTTAATATTCATTGGCTAAAGGGTGATAGTATTTGAGATATTCCTGCCTATGTAAATTCATCTTGGTGATGGGGCTAAGAGATAATATTACAAGGTTTATAGAATTCAGGATTGGAAATGGGAAAAGGTGTAATGTTTGGTTTGATAAGGTGTCTGATGATATTTGGAAGGATAGATTTATGGAAGTCCATGATGTTCCAAATCATTGATGATAAAGTGGTCTGGATTAATAAAAAAGACTTTAGAAAGGTTGAAAGGACTGTGGATACCCTGCTTATGCAGCACATTATTGAGATTGTAAGACAAACTTATGGGCTTGAATTTGAAGTATACTGTGAAGTTAGGAAACTATATCCTAACAGAAATCCTTAAAATACAGTCACATTTAAGGATAATGTTAAGGAGGATATGCAGTCAAATGAAAATGAATAATGTCATATTTTATGGTTACATAGTCTTATGATAAGTCTATGTTTATGTTGGATGAGTATATGGGGTGTTTGGAGTAAAGAGGAGGCGATGATTACCAGTTGCTTGATCAGTGGGAAATCTTTCTTCAGTGGTTGCAAAATATTGGCGTTTGATTATTGACAAAAGTAATAATGGTGCTGCAACAAAATTTTCATCATTGATAAAGGAGTGGTTTGATAAGTGGTTTAAGAAAATACAACGGAAGCCTTAATGCATAGTCTTCCTTTCCTGGTCTAGTAAAGAGCTTTCTATTCTTTGGTCTGGTGGGTTATGTAGTCTAAAGGAAATGTAGGTTGTTGTTTTCTGGTTTCCTATCTGGTCGTTGCTGACTTTTGCAGTCAAAGTCATTCTAGATTTTTGGCAGGCTTGGTAAATGTCATGACCAATATCTATGTTTCATCTGTTAGTTTGTCTTTTGGCATTAACTCGGATGTTTTCTGTTGGATATTTTCTTAGAAAGTTCAGTGCGGGTGTGTTTGGGTTATTGAGTAGATGGCTAACAAACATTTGATTAACTGAATAGTGAGTGCATGAAAAAGACGGGTCTACTTTTCTATGGATTTGGTTTTTTCTATTCATTTAACGTTTGTAGTTCTTTTGGTTTTTGGTTTCCTGCTCTTGGTGAACTGAACTTTTCTTATGTCCTAATTTTCATGAGGCGTAAGTTAGTTTTGAATTTTTGCTCTTGGCCGTAGAGATTATGGATACTTCTATGCTAAGGATCTGGTCATTCTCTGCTATTATGACATGCTGCTATGAATGGTTTGGTTCTATGGTGTTGGACTATATCTGGATTGGTGAATGCTTCTTGGATACTCGTTGTGGTGACTTTAGCTGCTGTATGGTCTTTTTGTCTACTCTTAAGTTCAGTTAGTGTTTTTTGCTAATATTTTTTGTATTAAGCCTTTAGTATTGGAATGCGCCTTTTGATAGTATGAGTTTGGGAAATGTCCGATGCCATTTGAACTATAAGCAAAGTTTATTATTTCATCTTTTATGCTTTTGAGCATTCACACAAGACAATGGTGATGCTTCTTTTTAAGAAAGTTAATCAGTCTATCCAAACGAGATTTCTTCGCCAGTGCATAAAGGTAGAAACAGGCACAAACATAAAACAGTTGAGCCTACAAAAATATTACAACTCAACACCTAGTGGACAGGCTTAAAAAACTCAGCAGGCGCCTTGATTCCTCTCCATATGGAACTCTCGTTTGCGCTTCTTGCCTGCCGCTTCTAAACCGCTTCCACCTTCTCCAATATGAGGGACATCACGAGGGAAGATTACAGACCTGTTGGGAGTAGATGTTTACAATAAGCAACAAAAACAATGTTTGTAACCGATACTAGTCTGATTAAACAAACAAATATATTATGAACCTGCGTAGGTGCGGACCGATACATCGATTTGGAATATGAATAATGTGACTGTTGTCATTATTATTAACTTCAGCAACTAACACCTCAAGTAATTAAGTCTGATTCCCGAACTTGTTACCAAAGTTGATAGCATCAACAGCCACACCGCTATGTTTTAACTCTGTTCCAAATGTCTTCAGATGATCCTCCAAATCATATATAGGACTGAAAGCGAAGAAATACACACACACAAAGTTATATAATTGTTAAGAGTAAATTAAACATATTGCATTAATATATGTGTGCATAAATATACATACCCTCCAGCAAACACAACAATCCTTTTATGCACCTTTTTGTTTTTAATTCTAGGATGGACCAAACTTGACTTAGCAATCTGTAGCGCATCTACTAAGTTTGTGCGCGCTTATCATCATCGATGCCTTCACGAAATATGGCTGAGTAACAAATAAAATTGATAACTAAACATAAATCATACAAAAAGTGTAACATGTATAATTAAGCCATAATCAATATATTCAATTAATAAGCTAACCAACAAGGTTGATCATGATCTCTAGATAATTTCTTGTAGGTTTAACCAACATACGACATCTCCCACCGGATCCACCCATTGTCACTATGCCGACATAACTCTTCGGATTCAACTGTAACAACAAAGACATCAACACCAAATAAAAAAGAAAAAAGAGACCATGCATATAATAGATCAATGTCCGTGGGGTAAATTTCTTTTATTTTTTCTTTAAAATAGCCTAATATAGCCCCATTTAGAGACGTTAACTTAGGCCATCGACCATTCTGCACCAATATAGAAGTGTCCATACAGATCATTGTAACCTGATTTCGAATTTATTGTAAGAAAAAACAAAAGAACCTAGTTAGTTTTTGAAATCTAATTAAATGATATATAATTTATGGCAAATGACACGAAAATGTAATTAATTTTACATTTTTTGCTTTGTTGTATAGCGATTTTTTTTATATATAAATCATTGTTTTAAATTCTGTATGTATTTCGTGACAATTTTATCCTTCTCATCTATGAAGACTACTATTTACAAATAGGGGCAAAATGGTTATAAAATACACACAATAGACAGAAATTCAAAACTATGGTATATACAATAGAAAAAAACAAAGATGGCTATTATTGATAGACATTCTCGTGGAGTTTGGGTTTCACCTGACTATGGTCGGATGGATTATGGCTTGTGTTACAAGTACTTCTTTCTCGTTATGTGTTAATGGTGAATTACAGGCTACTTTAAAGGTCGAAGAAGGCTGAGACAAGGTGACCCAATGTCACCATATTTATTTACGTTGGTTATGGAGATTCTTACTCTTATGTTGAAATGTAGGGTGCAAAATGAGAAGGATTTCGAGTACCATAATAGATGCCACAAGCAGAAAATTGTTTCTNCTAACACCTCAAGTAATTAAGTCTGATTCCCGAACTTGTTACCAAAGTTGATAGCATCAACAGCCACACCGCTATGTTTTAACTCTGTTCCAAATGTCTTCAGATGATCCTCCAAATCATATATAGGACTGAAAGCGAAGAAATACACACACACAAAGTTATATAATTGTTAAGAGTAAATTAAACATATTGCATTAATATATGTGTGCATAAATATACATACCCTCCAGCAAACACAACAATCCTTTTATGCACCTTTTTGTTTTTAATTCTAGGATGGACCAAACTTGACTTAGCAATCTGTAGCGCATCTACTAAGTTTGTGCGCGCTTATCATCATCGATGCCTTCACGAAATATGGCTGAGTAACAAATAAAATTGATAACTAAACATAAATCATACAAAAAGTGTAACATGTATAATTAAGCCATAATCAATATATTCAATTAATAAGCTAACCAACAAGGTTGATCATGATCTCTAGATAATTTCTTGTAGGTTTAACCAACATACGACATCTCCCACCGGATCCACCCATTGTCAGTATGCCGACATAACTCTTCGGATTCAACTGTAACAACAAAGACATCAACACCAAATAAAAAAGAAAAAAGAGACCATGCATATAATAGATCAATGTCCGTGGGGTAAATTTCTTTTATTTTTTCTTTAAAATAGCCTAATATAGCCCCATTTAGAGACGTTAACTTAGGCCATCGACCATTCTGCACCAATATAGAAGTGTCCATACAGATCATTGTAACCTGATTTCGAATTTATTGTAAGAAAAAACAAAAGAACCTAGTTAGTTTTTGAAATCTAATTAAATGATATATAATTTATGGCAAATGACACGAAAATGTAATTAATTTTACATTTTTTGCTTTGTTGTATAGCGATTTTTTTTATATATAAATCATTGTTTTAAATTCTGTATGTATTTCGTGACAATTTTACCCTTCTCATCTATGAAGACTACTATTTACAAATAGGGGCAAAATGGTTATAAAATACACACAATAGACAGAAATTCAAAACTATGGTATATACAATAGAAAAAAACAAAGATGGCTATTATTGATAGACATTCTCGTGGAGTTTGGGTTTCACCTGACTATGGTCGGATGGATTATGGCTTGTGTTACAAGTACTTCTTTCTCGTTATGTGTTAATGGTGAATTACAGGCTACTTTAAAGGTCGAAGAAGGCTGAGACAAGGTGACCCAATGTCACCATATTTATTTACGTTGGTTATGGAGATTCTTACTCTTATGTTGAAATGTAGGGTGCAAAATGAGAAGGATTTCGAGTACCATAATAGATGCCACAAGCAGAAAATTGTTTCTGTCCGTTTTGCGGATGATTTGATCATGTTTGCTCGTGGTGATGTTGCATCTGCCGCGTGCTTATGGAGGCGTTGGATGAATTTAAATGTGCATCGGGTTTGGTGCCTAGTATTCCTAAGATTACCGCTTTCTTTTGCAATGTTGTGAATCATGTTAAGGATACAATTTTGCAACTTATGCCTTTAGAGGAAGCTACGCTTGTTAGGAATAATATAATCGTAATACAAATTGTTTTGTATATAATCGTAAGATTATAACAACAGATTGAGGCCTGCGATTAGCAGTGTCATTAAACAGAAATTCGTCCTATCTAGTACGAACTGTTTAGAGGATACAACAATCAAATCAAGTATGAAACTTGAATATAGAGAATCGGTTATGTTATGATGATGGAATTGAATGATGTTTTTTGTGTTTTTGATGAATCCAAAGTGACAAATTTGTCCTCTATGTATAGGCACATGGTAACCCTTCAAAACAGTCACAATACCTCTTTAAATGGCCTTAGAGACACTTCTTTTCGTAATAGTCACAATGGTTTACAATTAGTGACGCTTTAGCGACGACCTAGCGACAGAATAACCGTCGCTAACTGCTACTGGTTCAAACAGTCGCGATGGTTCTCTCATTGATGCCTTTTTAATAGATCTAACCTCCACCAATTCGAAAAGATGCGTCTTTAAAATAATGACGGTTAATTAGAGACGGTTTAGTGACGGTTTCAGTTTATACTATCATCCGTCGAGACCAAAACGAAAATGAATGAAAACGAAACCAAGTGCAACAACAACACAAAGCCTGACACTTCCAAAAACCCTCACTTCACTCCCCAACACTCACAATCGTTAAAACTCAAAACTGAAGACAATATCTCTGTCAATTTCTTTCGTGTTATTCAAAGAAATAACGAAATGAAAATCGATATCACATCATAGATCCGAACCTAAACGAGAAAGATAAAATATCTCACTTTATCTCTTTTTGGCAATCTAAGATTCGTCCAAAAAAAAATAAGAATAATAAAATAAATTTAAAAAAACAAAAATAAAAATTAGATTAATCATCCTAGATCTACTAGATGAACACTTGTTTTATTAATATTTGAAAATCAATAAGAATTAACAAAACCAAGAGGTTTCATGCAATCTTTCTTTCCTTCGAAACAAAACACAAAAACACAAGTAAACCTACCTGAGATCTTTTAATAAGATCTTGAAGGCCGCCACACAAGTTATTTAACAAGACAAGGTTAGGGTACGGTTGTGTTTGTGTTTGTGAAAATCGATTACATGGATGTGTTACGATTAGGGGTGGAAACGAGCCGAGCCGCTCGTGAAAAGCTCGGGATCGGATCGGTAAAAAGCTCGAACGAGCCGAGCCTAAACGAGCTCGAGCCCGAGCTCGAGCATAAGTTATGGCTCATTTAATAATCGAGCTCGAGCCCGAGCTCTATACAAAAAGCTCGAGTAGGCTCGCGAGCCTAAACGAGCCCTAGAAATATATACGTATATATATTGTCTATACGTATAAACGAGCTTAAAAGTAGTAAACGAGCTCGAGCCTTATGTAATTAACGAGCCGAGCTCTATTTGAACTTTGTTTTCTTTAACACATTATATAAATTAGTCGAGCTCGAGCCCGAGCTCGAGCTTGTGAAAATTTTCACGAGCCGAGCTCAAGCTTAAAATATAAGGCTCGAAACGAGCTCGAGCCCGAGCTCGAGCTTTATATTATAAACGAGCCGAGCTCGAGCTCTGGCGAGCTCGGGCTCGGCTCGGCTCGTTTCCACCCCTAGTTACGATGAGTTTAGTGGGGTTTTTTCTCTTTATTTTATTTTATTTTATTTATTTATTTATTTATTTTTTTTTGGGAGAGAAAGGTGTGGTAGGCGGTTATTTATTTTGTTTAAATCTCACGGAAGGATAAGGATCCTCTCATGTTCAAAAAAATATGAGAGATAATGTTGTGTTTGATATGATTGTACTTTTGAATTAAAATAAAATAAATGACTTGCAATAATGACAATGTACAATCATATCAATACAACATTACCTCTCATGTTTTTTTTTTAACATGAGAGGAGGATCCTTATCCCTCATGGAAACTACTTAAAGTCAATATACGTAAGCATGAGTAGGACTGCAATATAAACATTGTATGAGCATATGACGTACGTGTTATATTTATAGCATTAAAAACCCTCCCATTAGTCCATTTACCATATTGGTCTCAAAAAAAATATGGAGTACCTCAATTTATTATCATGAACAAATTTAAATGAGACAGTTATTGTAAAAAAGTTAATGTGGTCAAATTAATTACTCCAATATGAGTCGCCACTCAAAGTATTTCCTTAAATATCTCTGAATTTGAATAAAAAAAACTTTTTGTATTAAAAGCTCAGCATATTGAAAAGATATCAACCGTGGACATTCACATATATTTTTAGTAATAACGTTTATCATTTTTCTTATATTTAACATCAATCTTTTAATATGTTTTGAAATTGGCTATTACATAATTAATTCACAAGATATTTTTACCTCTTTTATCACCGATTCAATAGTTCATATTTTCAATTTAAATGAGTCTTGATTGTGTGTTACTTAGAAAGAAAATTTGATATTAGCCCAAATAGAAAGTTCAATAAAGGCAATAACTTCTTCATTTAATTTGGCTGTTTAAATATACATTAATCAATTTGATCCAATCTAGTGCATTACCCGTTTCTATAAATATCTCTGTCTATTTATTTACTACTCACACATTCCTACATTCTCCCAAAAACAATCACCAAAACATGGGTGAACCACCACCATCAACCACCACCAAAACACTCCCCTTCATAGTCCATGTCCTCCGCGGGCGATGGTTCTCACTTTTCGCTTCGTTTCTAGTCATGACAGGAGCTGGTGCGACTTACTTATTTGGTGTGTACTCAAAAGATATTAAATCTAGCCTAGGATATGACCAAACTACTTTAAACCTCCTAGGTTTTTTTAAAGACCTAGGAGCTAATGTAGGCGTGCTCTCCGGTTTAATAGCTGAGATCACGCCTACGTGGTTTGTACTTTTACTAGGGTCTGGTTTAAATTTTGCTGGTTATTTTATGATATGGTTAGCTGTTACTAATAGAATAGCTAAACCTAAGATATGGCAAATGTGCTTGTACATTTGCATAGGAGCTAATTCGCAAACTTTTGCGAATACTGGCGCGTTAGTTGCGACAGTATCTAACTTCCCTGAAAGTAGGGGAGTTGTGTTAGGATTGATAAAAGGCTACACGGGTTTAAGTGGTGCTATTATGACACAAATTTACTTAGCTGTTTATGGTAATGACTCGAAATCTTTGATCTTGTTGATTGCTTGGTTGCCAGCTGCGATCTCTGTTGCTTTTATGTACACTATAAGAAAAATGAGCCTGGTGAGACAACCTAATGAGACAAGGATCTTTTATCATTTTTTATATGTGTCGGTTTTTCTAGCTTTGTTTATTATGGCTATGACAATTTCTCAGAACTTGGTGTCATTTTCTCAAAGGGCGTATGCTGGTAGTGCTACTGTGGTGATTTTTTTGCTCTTTGTTCCGCTTTTTATGGCGATTAAAGAGGAGTTAAATCTATGGGAAATGAGTAAACAACCAAAAGTTGCGGTTGATGACGTTAAAGTTGATAATATGGATCATGGGCAGGATCAGTTAGTGAATCCATCATCATTGGAACCAAAGTCGAAAGGGAAAGAATCTTGTTTTGCTAATGTGTTTTTGAATAAGCCCGAAAGAGGTGAAGATTATAATATTTTGCAAGCACTTTTAAGTACTGATATGTTGATTTTGCTTGTTGCAACTTTTTGTGGGCTTGGAACAAGTTTAACTGCAGTAGATAATTTGGGACAGATTGGTGAATCTTTAGGGTATCCTACACAGACGATAAAATCGTTTGTGTCTCTTTTAAGTATATGGAATTACTTTGGTCGGATCTTTGCTGGA
Source organism: Artemisia annua (assembly GCA_014162995.1). Classification (NCBI taxonomy): domain Eukaryota; kingdom Viridiplantae; phylum Streptophyta; class Magnoliopsida; order Asterales; family Asteraceae; genus Artemisia; species Artemisia annua. The sequence continues at coordinate 12,583 of LBNU01024814.1, read as the reverse complement.
TTTGTATCGGAGATCTTGTTGGTTAAGTATAAGTTCCCTAGACCACTTATGTTCACATTAGTACTTTTCCTCTCATGTATCGGCCTTCTTATGATCGCGTTTCCAGTACCCGGATCGGTGTATGTAGCCTCTATTATTATTGGGTTCTCATTTGGGGCACAGTTGCCGCTAATATTTGCCATTATTTCCGAGCTTTTTGGGCTGAAATATTACTCGACATTGTTTAATTGTGGGCAATTGGGGAGTCCATTAGGGTCTTATATCTTGAATGTAAGGGTCACAGGGCCTTTGTATGATCGAGAAGCATTAAAGGAGCTTGCAAAGAAAGGCTTAACAAGGTCAGCTGTTAAGGAGTTGGTTTGTATTGGCAGCCATTGTTACAGGCTATCATTTATCATATTAGCTTGCGTTTGTTGTTTTGGTGCTACCGCTTCATTGATTCTAGTGATGAGAACTCGTGAGTTTTATAACGGGGATATTTATAAGAAGTTCAGAGAAGGAGCTCAGGTGGTACAACCGAAACCGGCTTTGCCACCTAAGTAGAGAAAAGAGAAACTGTCTGACAATTCTTTCATCTTATATAGACATTTTCCCTTGTTTAGAATGTAATGTGTGACTGATATGCAGCTCTTTTTCTTAGCAAAGGTAATGAAATATTGGAAACGTGATTCAGCTTTTATGGTCAAGTTGTTATTTGATTCTTATCGTCTTATGTGGTATTTTGTTTTCTAATTAGTAATAAATCCAAACTATATCATTTTGGTTCTAATGCTTCCAAAATGTATTGTAAATTTATATCCACTACATATATATTTGTTTTTGGAAATTTAGTTCCTTGGAAATGGGTTTGGAGGTACGGAGTGTACACTCATTAAGTCCCTGATTACCCTGACTTTAATAGTGATTGGAATTAACTCATCAGAAGGTTTAATCCTCCACAGAGTTACTACTGCTAGTACTATGTTAGTACTGCGGGAGTAGAGTTAATACTGCTAGTACTAAGTCAGCACTACCGGAGCAAGTTACTACTGCTAGTACTATGTTAGTGCTGCTGGAATGAGTATGTAATTCTATTTGACTAGGTATGAGTATTTTCCTATAGGAAATCAATCATGCATGAGAAATACAATAACATAAATTTGGTTATTGATTTGTGCCTAATTCAATAACATAAATTTGGTCTTATCCCAAGTAGATATTCGTGATACCCACGCAATAGGGTCGAATAGTTTAATTTGAAAAGTGATAACACGATTCCAAGTGATATTGGGTAACCATTTATTAGTACGTAATTAGGTAATTGATTATCTTTACCCTGTTCTGGGCTTATAACAACCAACATTTATATATACTAGACGAGTACCCGTGCATAGCAACGGGATTTTATACTGATAGATAGTTTATTGATAAAAAGAAGTTTATAGGTTATAAACGAAAAATAATAAAATTTTTTAGATTTGAGAATTAAACATAATGTTTTGAAACCCGGTTCGACCCGGGTGGTTCAACCGGTTGAACCGTTCCGGTCGAAAAATAGGTCGATTTAAACCGGGTCAACTTGCTAGGTTGGGTCAAAAACGGGTCAAATTAAACTGGGTCAACCCGCNATAACGGGGATATTTATAAGAAGTTCAGAGAAGGAGCTCAGGTGGTACAACCGAAACCGGCTTTGCCACCTAAGTAGAGAAAAGAGAAACTGTCTGACAATTCTTTCATCTTATATAGACATTTTCCCTTGTTTAGAATGTAATGTGTGACTGATATGCAGCTCTTTTTCTTAGCAAAGGTAATGAAATATTGGAAACGTGATTCAGCTTTTATGGTCAAGTTGTTATTTGATTCTTATCGTCTTATGTGGTATTTTGTTTTCTAATTAGTAATAAATCCAAATTATATCATTTTGGTTCTAATGCTTCCAAAATGTATTGTAAATTTATATCCACTACATATATATTTGTTGTTGGAAATTTAGTTCAATCGAGGGATATGATCATACTTGGAAATGGGTTTGGAGGTACGGAGTGTACACTCATAAAGTCCCTGATTACCCTGACTTTAATAGTGATTGGAATTAACTCATCAGAAGGTTCAATCCTCCACAGAGTTACTACTGCTAGTACTATGTTAGTACTGCGGGAGCAGAGTTAATACTGCTAGTACTAAGTCAGCACTACTGGAGCAAGTTACTACTGCTAGTACTATGTTAGTGCTGCTGGAATGAGTATGTAATTCTATTTGACTAGGTATGAGTATTTTCCTATAGGAAATCAATCATGCATGAGAAATACAATAACATAAATTTGGTTATTGATTTGTGCCTAATTCAATAACATAAATTTGGTTTTATCCCAAGTAGATATTCGTGATACCCAGGCAATAGGGTCGAATAGTTTACTTTGAAAAGTGATAACACGATTCCAAGTGATATTCGGTAACCATTTATTGGTACGTAGTTAGGTAATTGATTATCTTCACCTTGTTCTGGGCTTATAACAACCAACATTTGTATAAGTTGTTATTGTGACCCTTCAGAGATATATATATATAATAGAATTGAGATCAAATGAGAAATTTTTTAAAATTGTAAAAATGAGAACCAACCAAAATCTCACAAATGACACTCAACTTAAAAGAAAATAAAAACATAATTAATTACAACTAAAATTGTTAAAGATTTGATGGGTTTTCTTATGAAAATTGACGTAAACTAAGTGATACACTTTGATTCAACGTGTAATGTGTATCAAGGTTTAGTATTGTGTATCAAGTTTTTAGTGGTTGTTGTGTATTAGGTGTATCAATTTATACTCTCCTCCACAACAACAAATAGATCCCGGGTTTTTTGATAGAGACAAGAAGAAGATGACGTGTGTCGTTTGTGTGTGCATGATCATCGAGCACCTGCATGTTGATCTTGTTTTATATTCATGTTACTCCATGATGGTTTCTTTCTCACTTAGTGCCACCAAAGGTAAGTGGCAGTTTTCGATCTCGACTTTTTTATTTATTTGGCATAGATTTCATATAGTCTTGCATGTAATGTGGTATATAATTCTTAAAGGTTTCGGTTTACACTTTAGCTTTCATAGAATGTGTGGTTTAGTTCGATCTATACCTGACTTTTTACAGTTTTGTCATAAGATGGTTTGAGTGCACATGTGCAAAGGTTTGACTGCACATACTGCAATATTTTCATAAAGATGGTTTCTTTTGTCTATCACTTGTTTCAGTGTTTTCGTAGTTTGCTCCGAAATGTATGTTTAACGGTGGCATTTTGCATTCTTATGACTTTTATATTCATCTTTAGGAAGTTAAAATTAGAGTAGTTTACCTCATAGAACATTGGCATTTGCTATTAAATCATTAATTTCTATGATGAAGAGTGCGCAATGTGGATCTGAAAAAGTAAAGTGCGTTTAGTGGTTTCATTTGTTATCTTAATGTAGTTTCACTTCTTATTTACACACATTTTGTCTTTTTTGTCTTTTAAAGCTTGTTAATGATAAACTCAGATTACAAATTAGACATATAAAATGGTTTGTGTTAAAAGTGATATTGTTTGAGTACTAACGTATGTGTAGAATCTACCAATTTTGACTACAATGTGCATATGTGGTTATGACGGGTAAAAATTAATTAAAAAGGTGCATATACTGTTTTATGGCTGAAAAGTGTGCATATGTGTGTTTCGATGCATATAGTTTCATTGTTAATATAAAATTTGTGTAATGATGCATTGTGTTTTTATTGTTGGTATAAAATTTCTGAAAGAGTTGCTATGCTGTTTTATGGTTGCAGGTACTGATGTTGTGGGTGGTTGGCACAGATTGTAATTAGTCAATATGAGCGAGACGAATAAAACACATGCTGCACAAGGATTAGAATCGTGGGCATATTTCATGGGTCTTGAACGGCGAGGAATACATGCGCACGCTAAAAGTATGTAACAACTATTAAGACATTGTATTAAACACATCGTGCACGCTTTATATATTTTGAATCAAATTGAATCAAGTTAAACATAATGGCGTTCTGTGATAAAGTTGAATTTTATAATACTAGAGTAACGACAATTGTAATTTTGAAACTTTCTTAAATCTAATATTAAGTTTGTTGTTTGTTTTTATATTAGTAATACTCTTTTTTTAAAAGATACATGTGGAGATACAAATCACCTATCCATAAACAAAAATTACAATTGTATACATGTAGTTAGTATTAACATTTCTTTAAAAAACACATGTGCCCATAATTTTTCAACAGGTACATGAATAAAAACGTTTTTTTTTTAAAAAACAAATAAAAAAAAAAGTAATAATTTAACCATTGTACCTTTTAATTAAATAACAAACATTTAATATCCAAAAAATCTGATTGGTGATGTTGGTCTCTCGCACGTTCTCGCAATTATTTGGTTCTGAAAAGAACCTCACCTTAGAATTATATCCTATATAGTATTTATAATATTTGTATATATCATACGTATATACTATATATATATTACTCAGTACTATATACTACTATAGTATATAGTATACTATATACGTATCACTATATATATATGTACACTATCTACTATATATATATACTACGGCAGATACAGTATAC
>LBNU01024813.1:10152-27166 GCA_014162995.1 Artemisia annua | reverse complement strand
CACACGAAAGACTTAGGGAAATCTAAATATGTTAGGTGCCGGCCTTCTTGGTATAAATTGTTGCATGTAAACCATTCGGTAAGTGTTGTCATTGTTCGTCCCTGATCACTGACAACATACCCCAAAGGCTCTCTGTTCCGGAAACTTATCCGTTGCATACCCTCAAGATGTACTGCAAGGATTTGGACGGCTGGTTCTCGGTGATGTATCGGGAAACTGAGAATCCTCCAGCATGCCTCGTGCGGACAGATAAACCGGCCATCTATGAAGTTCTTAATCTCATCAACCTGAATTCGTGGAGCATTAGCTGATGTCGATGGTTGACCAATGGGCCTTGTGATTCGAGCTGCAATCCTATCCGTTCCTTTTGATATGTATTTGAATAAATACTTGATTAGCATGCTCCAGCCACAATATTCCACGTTTATGTGTGCATGGAACATAAGGCAGAGGGTCCTATTGTACGGGACCACATATGTGTTATCTAGTTTCACCCTCTCTCTTGTTGCATAACGTTGGTTTTTCCTTCTTCGGTAATGTACATGGCCATTCTTGTCAAAAAACGTCTTTTCTTCAATTTTTTTCGGGAAATTTTTTTTGCACGAACCTTCCTTCATGCATGGTGCTCCCGGATTAGCTGCTCCACATGGCCCATGCAACATCATTTCGGTCACAACTTTGTACCCTTCTGGATCAGCTTCTCGGTCAGGTAGCTCTGCACATATGAATTTGTCAAGATCCTCGGGTGACTGTATCTTGTGACCTGACTTTAGCCACAGCAGGGTGTGACAGTGTGGAAGCCCACGCTTCTAAAATTCTATCGTGTATAAAACTGCATTGGTAATGAAATGGAAAGAAAATGCAAGTTAGTGATACATATATACATAACAGTAACATTTTTCCTTTTTATTATTTTATCTATGACTGACTTGTAGGTTTTATTTACCAATGCAATTTTTGATAATGACATACCTCCTGCAGCAGGTCGAAATATGGCCCCGTCTTTCAAAGCTTCGATAAAATCATGCACTTTTTGCTCAAACACACGGTCTACAATGTCGGCTCTATCAGCTGGTGAAAGGTCTGGATGAGAACGCATATACCTTTTAATTTCTGGCCATTTCACGTTGCACGTGAAGGTAATGAAAAATTAAGGGTTGCCAAGAACTCGACAAATAGCAAGAGCATCGAGATAATGGCTATACATATACCGTGGCCCGCCAGTGAAACTCGAAGGTAAAATTATTCTCTTACCTATGTCTGATCCTGAACGATCTCCCCTTGAAATAGCATCGTAAATTCCTGACAAATACTCGCTTCTTATATCATTTTGCTTTGCTCTTACAAAATCAAGTCGTTCTTGCTCCAGGGCACAATAAACTGACACAACGTATTGCTGAAACAACCTGCCAGCCTTGAAGAGAAGCCCGTGCAAATGAGGCCTTTCATGTATCTGGTACGTGTAGTAGGTCTTCATAGTCATTTTAGGTTTCTCTCCATTTGGCTTATGCGTTTCCAACGTTAATTTTGTAGTATACCCTGGCTGACCATACACAAACAGGAGCGGGAATTATAATGCCATGTAGGTAGAATGTAGCTTGTTAATCCGTTGTGGCCGCTCACCTTTCTTCTGTATTATGACATCATACTCTGTGTTTGTTTCAGGACCACTTTCAAAAACGATAGCACCAAGGATGTCTGTTGATGGCACCTCATATTGGCGAGCTCCATCTACGTTATAAAGGCGAACAGTGAAATTAGGTACATCATTTTCATTGCATATGTCTCTCGCTGTCCTGAACAACGCCACCAATTCATTGTGAGTATCCAAAATTTGTATCAGGTGCTCAACAACCTCAGGTTTCAAAGACCGTGAAGTAGCTCCGCCGAAGTGGTACAGTCTATTTGCTACCTCATTACGGGTGTCGTATATGTAGAGTTGCAAAAATTTTGGCCTCTCATTATCTGGTGGACAAAGCGCTCCTATCTGGTGACGTATCTCCCCTGAAACTTTGAACACATATGGACCCCTCCCATTACTGATTGTATCATCTATCTCTGCACCAAATGAGGTCATACTGAACATTTGATTATATGCTCTAATGTTTTCCATAAAGTGCTTGTCCTTGAATAGCTGTTTTATAGAATCTGGTGGGTCTCTTTCTTGCTGAAGACGCACCTTGCCTTCTCCACAGCAACGGCCATAACGGATCCTGGAACCTCTGCTACTCTTTAGCCGTTCACCAAACCAAAAAGCTGCGCCGCACCAGTGACACCTCCAATTAGCATCTCCAATATCAATATATGCAGGTGTCAGACCTGTAACAGACAACATAGACATGGTTGCATGAAATTATTGCAATGTAAGTGTTGTGAATTAGTATAGAGTAAATACACTACATGACTCAATTTACCTTCACCATTAACAGTGGTTGTAGAGGCATGATTAGAAGTACGCCTCCTTGAATTCTGCTGCGGTCTACCCGCACCCGTTTGAAACCTCAGGTGTTGGTCTTCTCCTGTAAGTTCAGGCAAAAATTCATACTTGTTATAATCTAAAACTTCTAAAGAACAAAAACTAACAATTCAAGTTCGATTAAACCTTTAATACTCACCCCTATAAGCTGATGAATCTGCTACATTGGTAACAACTGCAGGGTCTGGCATCTCAGGTTGCAACATACTGCTGGATGTTGCGGCGCCTGAAAAATAATTCAGGTTAACTTCTTTCCTATGAATTGCCAATTTTGTAAATCACATCATAGTAAACACACTAATATAACCTTGGTCGTTTTCTTGGGCATTTCGTGAATGGGATAGGTGCTCATTCATTGGCAAAGGCATAGGCGAGTAATACATGCCTTGAGCATCAGAAGTTTCGTGCGTCGCCACAGGGCTTTCTAGGTCAAACGATGCATCATCGCTGTAGAGGTAACACATTTCATTTGCATAATGCGAATTTCCTTCTCCGCCACCAACATTTCGTTGCTGCTGTTCTGTGTGTCCACCTAGAATCAGAATCAATGCGTAATTTAGCTGCTAAATATAGTAGGTGCTATTAGTTTTCAGTAAAGACGACTGACCTCTCCCTCTTTTCGCCTGTAACATGATACCTTGCACAGGCATATCCGCCTTCCTCTTGCACGGGTGACCCTTTGAGGCTAACGGATGCATTGTTCTTTCTAGTTGGTGACTCTGGCGACAATCACTATAGGGCAAATAGGTACCTTGAATGTTAGGTAGATTTGAACCCCTCGTTTGAAATAGCATATTCTCATAAGTTTGAAAACATGCACCGGGTGTCTCGTTGCAGGACCTGCATGGGAAAAAAATTTTAGCCTACATAAGTATGCCACATTGTATAAGCAGGGACATTATAAGGACCAATATTACCTAGGCTATAAGTACTTGCAGTTTCGGTGTAGGCCAAACATGAAGGCTCGATATTATATGGAATAAACCCTTTCGCCTGAAATGATGTATTGTCATAGATTTGAAACCCATGCGCCGGGTTGCCACCTGTAGTACCTGAATGCCAAGAAAACAGTTTAACCAACATAACCATGGTACAATGTATAAGCAAAACCATAAAAAAGAGTAATATTACCTCCACTATAAGGGGTCATATCTCTGACAGGATGCAACACCAAAGATGTGGTTTTTCCCTTCCAAAACCCGCTGTGACAGTCGCTGTTGTTGACTACAGCCCGTGAAGATCCACACAGGTTATGTTGAGTTAATGTAGACTCATTGTGTCCCAAAAAAGTCTGTTGACCACAGTGTGATACACATGGCACCTCATCCTCAGCAGATCCATGTCTCTCTAAACCGGAAACATCCCCAAACGGCCGATGCAAATTTACATGCGGTGAATGCATGTCCAGAGCATGCAAGGGTCTTTTGTTTGCGGAACCCCTTACGAAGGCTCAATATTGGATGGTTGCTTTTTTTTTAAGCATTACCTTTACACTACCCTTTTTTCTACCACAACCAATGAGATTTTCTACTCCTACCTAGTTTCTGATTTCTATGCAGTTACTGTGTGGGTTCTTTGTAGCTTGTATGAACCCTTTTTTTAAGGGCATGGACTTTCTAACAAACAAAGAATGCACAGCTTGGATAATTTTTTTTAGGCATCACTTTTACACTCCTCTCTTTTTTTCCCCACAACTAATGAGATTTTCTTAGTTGTACCTAGTTTCTGATTTCTCTCAACTTTGTGTGTAGATTCTTTCTAATTTGCATTAACCTTTTTTTTTCAGGGCATGGACATTCTAGCAAACAAACAATGCACAACAACATACACAAAAAAGGCATCACACCAAACATGTATGCAACCTGAGTGATCCTACATGCATGCATGAAAAGGGAAAACAGAAAATTAGCCAAAACAACATACTTACCAGTCGCAAGATGATGATGATACAGTTTGCTACTTTGATCAACAATTTTTTTCCTTTTTTTCTCCTTCTACAAACCTGGAGCCTGGGAATTTTGTTGTTGGTGACTTTTGTTTTAATAATGCAGATACATTGTGATTCATGAACCTTCTCACTATGTAGTACTTGCCACACCATGCTTAGAAACACTGTTAGGAACACATGTTCTCAATACATAGAGTTGTACACTGTGTGAAGTCTGCACCCCTCGTGGGTTTGAAAATATGCACACGTTTGGTAGATTAGGAAGAGTATTAGAGGTAGTAATACGTGAACAGGAATTGCATCCATGTTTGGCAGCCAATGGGCTGCTGCCAAGCCCAAGCCTAGGCACTATTGGGTCAATAAACACCCACTAATCTCACTTGAGGACCAATAGGAGCAATGTTTAAAGGGCCTAATGAAGATTATGAAAAATTATTTGTGTCACATCATGTTTTCCTTTTATATATATTTATAATAAGCTGACGTGCTGCCGGTTAACTTATGAAAATGACCGGCACGTCATCATCTTTTGAGTGACATGGAATTGCCAAGTTGTATACTTTGCTATGTTTGATAATTTGACCCGACATGTAGGATTACCCACTATAAAAACACATTAACGCTTTATTTAATTTCATACCAAACTTTGATTCAGTTGACTTTTTTTTTTTTTCATTTCCCCAATTATGATATGAAACCCTAATTACCCTAATTACAATTCAATTGACCTAGTTTTCCAACGAGTAAAGGTAAGTTAATTACTTCATTTACATTTGTTGATTGTTATTTTAAAAAGCCCTAATTTTATAAAATGATAACCCTAATTTGTTTATTTTCAGATCAAGTCTTTACTATGAATCTACATCACGATGGTGTTTTCATTCCTAGCCCTCTTAGGTATGTTCAGGGCGATCTAAACAGATAACTGATATCAATTTCAAAGGTATGAGCTATAATGATTTACGTGAAATTGTTAGACATCTAGTTCATAGGATTGTTCAAAGGTTATATTGTTGTCCAATTAAAACTGCTTTAAATGTTGGGATTAAGAAACTTAAAACTGATAATAATGTTGAAGATTTTTTAAGGGTAGGGTATGAAAACAAATGGTACGTGGACTTACATGTATAACATTTTGATTATGATGTATTAGACTTTATAAATGAAGAAGAAGATGAGATTCTAAGTTCAGGGTCTAGTGATGAGTATTATTCAAGTGATGAGGGTGAGGAATTTGATTATGTGGATTTTTATACTGAAGGTGAAGAAAATGTAGTCTTTCAGAATAAGACAACTCAATACCCATTCTTAAATAAACTGTGTAGCAACCATGATATATTTAGGGGTCATATTGATGAACTAGTTCCAGTTTTCCAAAGAGAAGCAATAGAGGACCTTGATGATGCTAACATAGACCATAGATTTAAGGTTAAAAGAGGTGTTTCCTATCCTAAACATGATCCAACAATACCTTGGAATGAAATGCAACCTGTATTAGGTATGAGGTATGAGCACCCTGAGCAATTGAAACTAGCCTTAGCTAATTATGGTGTTTCCAATGGATATCAATTATGGTACATGAGAAATGATTGGAGGTGTTTGTTTGTGTATTGTGGTAGGAGTGTTGAGGATGGTAGGTGTCCAGGCATGTACAACTTCTTCTTTGGATCTTGTCATCCTCACTGAACTCAACTTCTTCTTTGGATCTTGTACTTTAATGTCTGAATCGCACAAACACCGAAGTGAAGACTCTTTGTCTTCAGGAACTTAGAAGAGGTTATGCTGAATAATTCTTAGCCATCGAGTTATACTTAGACTAATTTATGTTCAAATTTATTAAAAGACTGGACGCTAAACTGACCCAACAACCTTTAAATCACGCCCATAGTAAAATAAGTAAATACGTAGACATAAATTGACGCAATCCAAAATTTTACAAAAATCGTAAACCATCGTTGCTACGTGCGTGTAATCGGAATTACCAAACAAATCCCCATGTCCAACTCTTATTCTTGTTACTCTTTTGTTATAACGAGTTGGACTCCGGGCCGCCGCAATGCATAAAACTGGTATTAATTGTACGTGAAGTAAAAAGCACTAATTTGGTGCTGTTCGAAGCTTCGCTAGTAAAGAATACAAAATATTATATAAGCCGATAATAACTTACAACTTAGCCTAAGAAGTCACATTCTTTACGTTTGAGTTACAAATACACAGTTACAATTTCCTCGCACAACATCTGCATGGCTCAGGAACATTGTTATGCATCTTTATGGCGAAGGAAATCGTATAATTGTTAAAAGCTTGCCCTGCCAGAAACTTTTGCGAACAACCTTACATGCCATTTCTTTTGTCCGCACCTACATGTGTACCCAAAAAACATGTTTAATGGCTGGAATACTATTAATGAGGGAAAGGTATAAGAAAGGTTTACCTTTATATTATCTTGCTGTGGTGACAAAGTTTATAGCTTTGTATGTTTATATCTCATTTAAGTTTAATGCAACAATTTGCTAACCGCCGTTAGCACCAATCTGTCGTTGGCATCGTTAGCAGCAGAAAGGCAACACCATCGGCAAGCCTCATCAGCAGCAATCTGCCAGAAGCGATAAACAGCAATCATCAACCACCTGCAATCATTATCAAGCTTGCATGAGTGGCAACCTTCATTAGCTTTCAAAGTAAAAAATAATCAAACAATACATTTGGTAGTTTTAAAATTCGAGCCCAAACACCCCTTAAAACAGATTGACCACTACGTATCATAGTCGGGAATTAACTGCAGAAGCAAGAAATACCAGTTAGCGTCCTGAAAGAAAATAAAATAAAATTTCTAAACTATCTAATAAGCAAGGGCATAGTTGTACCTAGATTTTGATACCGGCACATTAGCCCTCTTGAAACCACTGATTTCTGCGATTGCTTATTTTATTTCTACTTATTTTGGGCCGAACCTTCATGCCTTCTTTAGTTGGGATTATACCATCTACGACCTTACATTCACAGGCTCACTGCCATGTTTTAAGGAAATGTAGTGGTCGTGATTCCTCTTAGGAGGAAAAGCGAATAACAGGGGCATTGTAGGGAGCACGTTCATTGATTCCAATGTTTTTAAGAATCGTGGCAACACGACATAAGAATTTAAGTACACACTTACAGATTGTTTCATGGAAGTAGCTCATCCTCGGCCTCATTTCATCATTACCAAACATCATCTTGCTCACCATTCACGGCCTGTGAGACGCAACCTCTGAACCACACTCTTTGAACCACACCCCTGCACTACACCCCAGCTGAATCACACACCTCAACGACACCACAACTCTGAACCGCACCCCTTTAACACGACCCCTGAATTATAGCCCCAATTATATTCTTGGCCACCTAGATGGGCCAACTAACGGCTCCTATATCCTGTACCAATAATGGCTGTTATTGCCCCATATGCAAGACTGGTTCACAGCCTACACCTGCGATTGAATTTCGTTTTGGTGCACGCAAACTAAACCTGCCAGCTTCGTAACGTGTAAGGGCATCCCTGTATAGTATCGAACATATTAGAAACATATATACCAAAGTCACATTATAGACATATGATATGCCGATTGCACTATCAAACAAAAATCCTACCACATAAATTAATTAGTACGTTTGTTCAAGTTAATATATTTATATTCCGCCAAAAATCATGCAAAAGTATAGGCACTTTGCCCTGATGCCTCATCTAGATACCTACAAAATCACATACCATAGTTAAATACTATTTACTACCTAAACCAACCAATCCTAAACATCCTCTTAACAGCTTAACTATCGCAAAATCACATACCATAGTTAAATACTATTTTGTGAAAGTTTTTTCCCCAAGTTTGTAGGTGTATCTGCATAAAGAAGATGGAAAATAAGGATAGCATATCTTACTGTATAGAGATGCTCTGTGATGTTTAAGTACGTGCGCCGGGTCTTTATATACCTATAAAGGTGTTGGAAAATAAGGATAGCAATTCCAAAAACAGCATTGTATAACAATTTTGGCAACCTTAATTATGCATAACATATATACTAAATTAAACATTGTATAAAAGATGTTAACTTGACATAACTAAACTAAGACTAAAGTTATTAAAGAATTCAATGCCGATACAGTGTATATAATTTTATTAATGGTTATAGACTTATAGTTATTGCATTTTTAAGTATTTTATATATATACAAAAGAAGAAAACATCGTATGGAACAACTTACAATGTTTTCAAGTTTCGAAGTATGTCATTTGCCATCCCATCAATTATCGAGTTCAGTTGCAACCTTCGGGTCAGATGCCTACATTCCCACACCTACAAACATCAAAATAAAGAATTTTGAGAACTTATTTAAGCATACTTCAATCTATCTATCCAAATTGAAGAAAGAAAATTAAACTTAAAAAAAATGAAACGAAGAAAAAAAATCCTGAAGAACTATCCTCAGCAGCTTCCTTCAAAAGAACTTTGAAAACAAAAATTTAAGTGAGAACTATATCTACATTTCCAACTATCTTAGGCATATCATCAAACACATTGTAGCCACAACTCCATCTACAGTTTCCACACCATTAACCATAACAACAAACCCAATTCCTAATTCACCTAAAACAACTTCATTAGATTAAACCCTATCTTTTAAGAAAATGTCTTTTATCAATTTCACAAACAAAGGGCCTTTTTTTTTGTCATCGTCAACCACATAATTTTTATGTTGCAAAGAATGAATTTGACATGATGGTCATACCTAATTCTTGTTGCAAAAAACAGAAACCGAAGAAGTAGTTAAGCAACAAAAGAAAAGAAAAAATAAAACACACCTTGTTAATAAGATTTCTTCGTCATCCTCAACTGCTGTTGACTGACGTTTCTGGTACGAAGATGTATGTTAATAGTACTTTGGTGAAGATTCTGGATGTCGCTAAACTTATCTAAGGATCTTGTTAAAAAATCAGCGAAACCCAGAAAATTGTAGCTGATGCTTACTTACCCAAGTTAAGTCTTCCATATTGTTCACATCTGTGGCCGTTGAAAAGGCATGCTGCAAATGCAAAATACATCCATAGTCCACAGTAAAGCGAAAGAAGAGGCGATGGATTGGCGGTGGATTTATCAGAACACGCAGGAGATAAGGGAGAAAAAAAGGGCCAAGACAACGGAAGTGGACAGCCGCAATGGGCTGGGCCAAAAACACGGGTAGCCAAAACGACATGTGTGGTGTCGTTTAATGCCCTTACATTTCTTTTATGTAGGTTGGTGGACTTTGAGATGCAGGTAGCTTGACTTTGCCATTGTTACAACATGGATGGTATTCTGGCCACCTTTGGCTGCCACTTTTTAGTCGCTCGTCATACCAAAAAAAAGCATTACAATGGTTACATACTTGATTACAATTCCCTATCGAAAGGTATGTTGATGGTGGTCCTGTAGTAAGTAAATTAGAAATCATTAGGTGTATGATATATAAATACACAGATTATTTTACTAAAAGAATATAAATACAGAACAATACCACATACCTTGCCTCATGCGCCTACGTTGGGTAGTATTTGCATGTATGTTGTTATTTTCCATATGCAAATCTTGTTGTCTCACTGTCATAATTACACAAACGTATGTAAATATATTAAGACTTTTAATTTTATAATATTTTCATTGTAATATGTTATAAGTACATACCTTGTGTAAACCTTGGTCTTTTATTACGTCTTTGCACACTTTCACTTATGGTCGGCACATGGTTTATTGTATTTGATTGTGCCTTTGTTATTTGATTGTTTGTAGGTACATACTTGCGAGAAATTCGGCGTTGCCTTTTGCCGTTGACTTTTGAAACCACTAAACCAAATGTATGTGCATGAGTAAGTAATTGATCCTTTAAAAGCAAAAAATATGTACTGTTTATTGATCTACTAAAGTATACAAAGTAGATTTGTAATTTCTAACCATCGGCGGAAATAGCAAGGGAGTAAGGATAGCGGATCACTTTCTGTTTCAAAAAACCGTTTTCGGGGACAGTCCATCCGAAAGAAATTTTTCAAATTGAATAATTCGGAAGAGAGGAACCTTTCATACGATGGTTATGTTCTTCTGAACTACTTGTTATATTGCTCAATCTATTAGGTTGCTGTCCATCCTTATTGTGTAGATCAGATATACCATTGCCGCCTGCATTTACCCAGACAAATTCTCTTGTTTAAGAAGGTATGTATTCGCTATCTATTTATTAAAAGTTAAAATAAAAAATATATTTTACAACCTTTTGATTTATTTGGTACACAATCTGCCTCATTAGGTTGATCTAAGTTGATGATTTGTGTATTAGATAAAGGATACGTATCTTTACCTACAAAAATAATTTAAACAATCCATTTAGATTAAAAGAACACGATAGACAATATGGCAAAAACAAAAGAAAAATAGCTTACAGCTAAAAGCCATGGTGGCTGAAGTTGTAGTAGTAGTAACCATCTTTTTCTGGTTTGAAGGCATTTGCAGTGGCTGAAGTCTAGTGTTTGCAAGTGACACACTTTTATCTGTACATAATTTCTTGCTACTACTCTCAGTACATGCATGAAGACCCATAACGTCGGATACTGGTTGTTTTCTTTTGAAAGTTTGAAGTTCAAAATCCATATCTTCAACATCCGGGGATAGATCCAAAGGAGGTGGACAACTAACAGGAGGAATGCGACGAATGGCCTTTTGTTTTGTTTTCATAGCTATAACTACTACTTGTTTCTAGCTTAAAAATTAGGCGTAAATATGAAGTATTATGTATGCAAAGTTGTAGCAGGTATTATTATGTAACCTATATTTATGGAGCAGTTAATAGCATAACACATAGAATATGCAAATGGCTAGCAGAAAAAAAAAACAACCATGCAAAACAAAGTGCAACAAATAAAGATTATAGTAATGCTACCTTCTCAACTGCAGTAAACGTGATAATTTTATCTGGATTTTTTTTTTCTTGGCTATATTTTCTTCCTTGTTTCTTTCAGTTGCTGCTCTGCAGTTTTTTTTCTTTCTATTATATTTGTGATTGATGTTGTAATTGTATAGTATGGAGAAGCTTCTTCATTGGAAAAGAAAAAAAAACGTACATATGTTAGGTTGTACTTTCAACCATGATGGTCGACACATGTAACCTAAAATCAGGAGATATACACGTACGTATACATAAGACATCTTATAAAAACAACTGGGCTTGAATACTAAGAACCCAACATCTATAATGGGCTAACTAAAATGTCTTATGAAAACAACTGGGCTTGAATACTAAGAACCCAACATCTATAATGGGCTGACTAAAATGGGCTGAAATTCCTGTTACTTGAACGACGTCGTTTCAAATCATTTTTAATATATATAATAACTAGATGGGCACCAGACCGCCACGTTGCGGCGGGGCGTTGTTTCATGATGTTGATTATTACACGATAATTTTCTTTTAAGTAGAAAGTAGGACAGTTTTTGTGCTTTGTATTTTGCAAAACAGTTTGCCTATACAAAAGTTAACACATATTTCAACCATACCAGTGGTGAATGGCAAAAATGAGTGGCAAAAATCTCTACACGTATATTTCAATCATATCAGCTAAGGCCAAAAAATCAGGCAATAAAAAATTATTTGATTAAATACTTAATCCGTCATGTATTTAAAAGGAAATGAAGCTAAACTACCGTTACTTGTTTTGAAACACGTATGGTGAACCCGACTGTTTGACTCCCCAACGCGGCATTCGTCCCGCTCCGTACATCAGGTAGCTTAAAACTGCTCTTCCTTTATACCATGGAAACTGCAAATTCCAAATTTGAACTCATAAACAATTATGGTTACAATTTCCGTCCGGCTAAAATTTGCAGTGGACGCTACAAACAGGTCCGCTACAAACAGCTACTGAGGTGAACCACTGAAATACCTAAAATGGCCCTATAATGAAGACGTAAGGTTACCTGGAACGCCTTTTGTCGGTCGGTTTCGCGCTGTTGTTATCAAACCTTGGCCTGTCAACTACACATAAAGAAATGGAGGTCAGATTGGTATCCCGTGCAGTGGAAAATGGCCATGGTATTAGACTGTATAATACATACATATTACTTCATTTGGAGACGAATTCACAGCATTTGTCATATCATTATTGTGTGAAATGAACGCATGGTGATTAAGGCAGGATAGACATGAAATAGAATCTTGAAATATAAAGTTACCTTATAATCTGAAGATTTCTGCGCAGGCAGAACCGAATATTTGCTAGAAAGCAGGCCATTAGCAAGGTTTGCTCTGCCAAACAATGCAAAAGTTCACGAATTAGATACTAAGTGGCAAATTACAGAATTCATATTTTGGTACAAACTCAGGGAGAGGATAAACTAATTATTAAACACATTTATTGTAGATAAATCTATGATGACAACTTGTTGGTTATGAGATAAAGGATGTTTGGTATTGTTAACTTAAAGTACCTTATGAGACCCAAGTCACATGGATTTCTGATTGGCTGAACATTGTTGGCAAAGCTAGAGTAGGACCAAATGACCAATGACACAACTTTTCTCCAAAATGGAACCGGGCGTGCTTGAACCATCTACCATGGGGGGAGCTAATGCACAGGGAAGAAGCAGCACATATCCTACCAGATGACATTGTGAGTGGAAAAAGAATACAGTGAATAAATATAAACTTTTCACCGAAACAAAATTAATTTTTTTAACACGATAAGAAGGTAACCCAAACAACCCTTTAATTAAAAATCATATATGCAGAAACAATTGAGTAGGCTTCTAAAACTATATAGCATTCGAAGAAATCAAAATTTAGAATAGGTATGCAGATTAGTTCTTAATTTCCTTTGCGTGACAAAACGTAAACCCAATTCACTATGAAACTAAATATACCACAACCATGAAATTAATCACCTTTTGAAGTCTCCTTGTAGAGTGCGATCATCTGACCGATCCGCATTCTTCATTCCTCCTTTAGTTCCATTCCTACACATAAACCAACAAAACAACAAATCTTTAATAAGACTCAACTTCAACCAATAGGCTTTTGGCCTAACCAAATGTGGACAAATATTGATGTTACAAAAAGACAGTTAAATTTTATAATTCATACCAAGTACTAACCTCTGTCTTCTATTATTAGTATTAGTACCGGAGTTCTGCCGACCATCCTGATCATAAATATACTTACGTCAATCCATGGTAAAAAAAATTAAAAAACAAACAAAAAAAAAGTTATTTCTGAAAATGAAGTCACAATAAGTTGTAGTCACTTACCTCTCTTCCAAAAAGAAGCTTATATGCTTTTTAACCCGGAAGCTGGCAAAAAGCATCAACTAAGCATCATTACCTAAAATATAAAAAGATGATATACTGAGTAAACCTAAAACAACACATACCCATTATACAAAACATCAAATAAAAAACAAATCAATAATCAAAAGATAAAAAAAGGAAATTACTAGCATCAATTGAAAGTCGATAACCCATCAAATTCAATGTTAAAACATTTATAATAAGCCACCTACAATCCATATGAATAATCAAGTGTGCAAAAACTCACAAATCAAATAGTTTAATACTTTTTTTTCCACAAATCATCTAAATAAATCCCACAAATCATATCAATAATCAAACACACAAAAAGTCTAAAAGTCTAACATTTAAAAGAAACATAAACCTATAACCGAGCTCTGTGATTTGTGAAAATCCTTTCGTTATCTTCTTCGAGCTATCATACAACAACACACATTAAAATTACTAACTAATATTAATTAACTTGATAAAGTTTAGGTATAATGATAAACTTACATTCATATGAACATCGTATATAATCTCCTCACTTCCGTCGGGAGCGCCTTCCTCCATTTCACCGTTACCAAGATCCTCTGCGCCACCCTCTTGTAAGTATGAGGAATGTAGAAGAATGAAGATAGTTCTGGAATCCGGTGGCTGCGTTGTTATCATAAGGGAAAGGCGGCAATTTTTTGGGTTGGGCCGGACAACAAAGTTTGGGCTAACTTAGGCTAAATACACTGTAGAACTGTAGCTACTGTAGTTAGGCGTTAAAAACGGCAGCGTTTTTGATCGTGTATTATATATATAGTAATATTATACGGGTCAAAGTTCTCGATGTCTGATCTGAATCCTTTTCTATTTGAGATTTACTTGATTTATATATTTATGTCGGTATAAAATAATTGAGTTTTCTTCCTTTTTAAAAGTTATTTTATTATTTGTTTTAAAAAATACATTACAACGAAAAGAAAAACATGGGACGAGACTTTTGGCGAGGACACCCGTAACTTCGCCAAAACCGGCTAAATGACAAAAAATATCAGTTTTAGACGTTGACTAGGAGGGGAAGGGGAAAATTTTTGACTAAAACCTTTGGCGAGGACATGTCTTCCCAAAATCAACAAAAAAATGTTTTTAAATTAAATAAAAATTATTTAAATAATTTATAAATGATTTAAATTTATAAAATATGATTTACATTAATTAAATACTGAGATTAAATTAAATTAAAATAATTTAAATGATTTAAATTAATTAAAAATAATTTAAATGATTTAAATAATGATGAAGAAGTGGCTTTGCCTAAAAATGTTTGTCATTAGCTTTATAAAAAAGAGAAGCGCGCTGGTAAAAAAAGGAAGAAAAGGTGATTAAAAAAAAAAAAAATTGATGAGACCCAAGTGACATGGATTTCTGATTGGCTGAACATTGTTGGCAAAGCTAGAGTAGGACCAAATGACCAATGACACAACTTTTCTCCAAAATGGAACCGGGCGTGCTTGAACCATCTATCATGGGGGGAGCTAATGCACAGGGAAGAAGCAATACTCGTGCATCTAAAGTTGGATAATTAAAAACGGTGCCGTTTTTAACGCCTAACTACAGTAGCTAATTAAACCGGTGCCGTTAAAAACTCGTGCATCTAAAGTTGGATAATTAAAAACGGTGCCGTTAAAAACGGCACCGTTTTAACGCCTAACCACCGCCTCTCTTTTTTGGTATAATTAAACCGCCATGGCTGCACAGAAATGTTTAAAGTTGGAAAAATGAGAAATGAGCAATACTCGTGCATCTAAAGTTGGATAAATGTAGCAATACGCACCATTGCCATCATTGCTTCCATTTCCATACCGTTAGATGGCCCTATATCCATCGGCAAGCGCACGCGGCCGGTAAGACCCAGGCATTCCATATTCGTATCCTTGTGGTCAGTTACTTTACTTGTAGAACTACCAGTAACACAGCTAATCGGAATTTGTTGGACAGAAGCATTTCCAACAATCATATCATCCTGGCAAGCATCTTCAACACTACCTTCAGTCCACAGAATGCACACATAAGTACCCACATTCAGTAAAAGGCCAAGTACAAATAATGGTCAACAAAATAGTTCACGGTTTTGCACTAAGTAATCGAGCAACCTTTGGAAACTCAACGCGGCCCACAATTATCCTGGTGCAAATTGTCAGAAGTTTCACCGGTGTGTGTTCGTGCCTAAAGTAATGACAGTTATCAATAAATTAGTATGCCATAATCTGCAAGGCTGATCTAATTTAAAAGGAAAGAAGGAAATTAATAGCTGGTGGATCAGTTGCACACTAACCGATATTACGAAGTGGAATGGTGGTAGTTGATAATTGTTACTAACACGCGAAGTGGCAGATACATTTTGCAATAGTTCAGTGGTATCTGCTAAGATAACATAAAAGTAAAGGTCACTAACACATGAATTGGTGTTTGTACAATGATGGCGCCAATTTTAAAGTAGTGAAATAAGGCGACCACAGTACTTCTGAAATTCTGGCGGCGATGTGTGTTGGTTAAATCAGTAGCAAACCTCACATTTTTGCTACCAACATGAAAATTCCTTGCAACAGGTCAACCGCACACATCTGAATGTCAAGCTGGTTTGTATGCGTCTATAGGGAAGTATAATTTGCACAACAACGCAGTCAAACGTCTCTGGCGTGAAGTAAGAGCGTAAAAAAAAAGAAACTAACACGCACGTGTACCTTCATTAGGGCGAGTAGCAATCGGCGACCGTCAATTTCACAAAAACCTACAGACCCGTGGCGAATGATTCTTCATTATCTCTTTCTCTCCTCTCGGCCTGCCTGAAAAGAGTTCCTGAAAGTTGAGTATAAGCCAAAAATAGCTTTTAAATGTTATATATAACCAAAGAATGTTCTAACTGTTAACAACTCACGAACATGTAGCACCTACTTAGCTTAGAAACGTTATACCTTGGAGTTAGGAAATGCAGGAAATGGCCCTTCTGTTGCCTCCTTCTGCGGCATGTCCATTATGTGGCACCTACACCTGACAGATACGCACATTGAAAGTGTAACGGAATTAAAATTGTTCATAATATATTTTTAGTGCTTACCATGAACAACCCTAAACGCCAGCCACGTCACATTCATGCATCGACTTTTTCACAGCGCACACGGACCTCAAAACACCAAAAAAAAAATACCTTTATTTAATTTATTTATTTATCTTTAACAAAAAAAAAAAAAAAAAAAAAAAAAAAAAAAAAAA
>LBNU01024812.1:63413-78913 GCA_014162995.1 Artemisia annua | reverse complement strand
TACCAATTAGATCTTAATGCTCTTGAGACCTGCGCACTAAGAAAGCAACAGACATCGTTAGGCTTATCGAGGGATTGTTTCCCCCGATTATCCTCCGGCGTGAGAGTAAGTAATCGATTTAGGGTTGTGAAGAGTTTTAGGGTTGTAAGTCGTACCTTTGACGAGAGCTATGATGCCCTATATATACACACGGAACCGATAAGGTTTCGTGTTCCTCACTCTTCGATGTATCCACCGATATCGGGTATTCGATATATATCTCCTTATTTAGGAGATATCCTATATCTAATCCATAAATAACTTTGGGTTTGGGCCTCGTGAGCCCAAACCATTATCATAATAGCCCACGCGTAGTGGGCTTAGAGTTTAGTAATGTTTAACACTCGGGTTCGTGACCCGAGTATAGACTATACGTCATCAGGTTCAAAACTCACTAGCTACATACGAAATAATCGAAAATGGTAACATGAATAACTCGGTTTCGGTTAGCCCGCGTACATCTAAGTCAAAGATTCGTACTACTTGAATAACTTGAACATGAAAAACATCATTTGTTTACATGTTTACTTTGTTTTTTTGAACGGCCAAGCTTTTTATTACTAAAAGCCTCACAAAGGAGGAAGATAACAAAAAAAAATGCATATGTTTACATGTTTACTTTGTACATGCTAGTAAAAAAGATACCGATCCTACAAGCCTAGCAAAACAAAACGTAGACATGTGAACTTGATTCTGTGAAAAGTTAATTGTTACCTAGTGTAAAGATGAATTTTACTGCCACAGTACAAGACACATAAGCACTAAAAGGAACCAAAATAGTCTAGTTAATAGTTACGGACTTACGGATGAGTATTGTAGCTTTTGATCTTGATGGGTAACAAATTACAAATGTCAACTGAAGTGACCACTCGAAAACTACAAGAATTTGGGGATAAACTCTATACATATTCGGGGCTTTTGATAGAAGAAAACAATATGCGGGCCTATAAAGTTTAGCCGAGAAGTCAGCTGGAGTTCTTAATTTTAAAAGTTCTGAAATGCATAGGATTTTACGTATTTTAAGTTTTATACACTAGTTATAATACCCGTGCACGCACGGGTTTTTCCAGAAAAATTTAATTATATGGTATTATCGTTTAAAAAAGAAAATCTATGTATTATTTTAAAAAGTTAGAGATGCAACATGTTTTGCGAAAGTAATGAAAAATTGTTAGCAGAATTTTAATATAACCATGACACGCACTTGTATTGGATTCTGAGGGTGCTCTTATAATGTTTTGGGCAAAAGGTTCTTGATCACATGGGTTTACACATAAATCAATTTATTTTAAAATTTTTTGTTTACTATTATGGATATATAAGAATTACCCTCGAAATTATGAATAAGTCACCAAAACTAATAAAAGTATGCATGATTTTTCTTATGTATTAATCTCAATTAATATTTTGAAAAAGATTTATTGGATGAAAGAGTTTAACTTTGTTTAGCTGACATAGATTGTTAAATGTTGAGGTTGATGTTTTTGTTGAACTTTCAACTATTGATATCATCGTTTGTACAAAATTGCGCGAGTTTAGTAGCACATAATGAGCGTTTATGAAGTGTTTTTTGTTAAAATGTTTTTTTCGGGATATCTGTATATAAACTTTAAATAATAATTACATAAGTCGTTATAAGTACAATCGCGTATATTTATTTTCATATCACAACAACTCGTACTTACCATTTGATATTTATATTATCGTTAATAATAATTTAACTGTATTTAATACGTATAAATTAAACTTTTAAATAGGATAACATGAGTTCTTATTTATATTTAACGTACATAATAAAAAGATATTTTAATAGATGAAAGTTTGAAACTAATATTTATTTTAAAAGTATTTAACGTATATTAAAACTAATTCGTACATTTATAAATTTTGTAAGTTTAATCGATAAAAGTCTCAAACCAATACTAATACTCATGTAATTGTAAACAAAGTTCATATTGTAAAGTGTAGGGGTATAAAATGTAAGGGGTTATTTGTTTTTATTATTTAAAGTTATCTTTTATATAATACAACAAAACCCCAAGTGGGGACTTTTTCATTTCAAAAAAACTAAACCTTCCCTAATTTAGTAATATTTATATCCTTTTGTTGATATACTACACAAGTAGAAGATAAATACAAAAAATTATAGATAAGATGCAACTATCAATAGAATAAACTTTTTAAATGATTATCTTTAATAATAAACAAATATAATTAAAAATCATAAACCAAACCAAACAAATATTAAATTATTTGTTTTTTAATAAATAAAAATATATCATTCAAAAAAAATTTTTAAAAAAAAACCCGCGCGTGCGCGGGCATTATAACTAGTATAAAAATATGGAGATTTATAATTTTACACTTAACTCCATATAATATATTTACAATTCAACCACTAATATTTTATTAATTACCTCCTCTTTTTTTAAGTTTTTATTTTTATAAATTTGACACCTATATTTTTATGTGTTTTTTTTCTCAATCAAATTCTCCAACAAATTTATTAAAGTTTGACCAAAATCAATTCAATTTTGACTTTTTATTGGCCAATCATATTGCTCGATTTCGCCTATGTGTCAAAATCAAGCATTCCTATTGGTCCAATTTTTTTTCCACTAAGATTGTTTTGTCAAAAAAACTCCGAAATGATGTTTCTTTGACTCAGGAATCTTTTCATTCACAGGATATCACACTCCAGGGACCATAACGAACCCAGGGAATCATTGTATTCTCCAGGATACATTTTGAATTGTGTCCTCCAGCAGTTTTGACTTTCTGTTGACCAAACCCTTGGTTGACGGATAAGCTGACCGTTTGGGGACCAATCAGTATATACTCGTGGCCGTCGATTACTTGTCTAAATGGGTGGAAGCAAAGGCGCTCCCTACCAACGACGCCCGAGTTGTGGTTAAGTTTTTGAAGAGTTTGTTTGCCCGATTCGGGACACCTCATGCTATTATTAGTGATCGCGGTACTCATTTTTGTAATGACCAATTTGCCAAAGTCATGCTTAAGTATGGAGTCACCCATCGTCTTAGTACCGCGTATCATCCGCAAACGAGCGGTCAAGTTGAGGTGTCCAATCGTGGTCTTAAAAGGATTTTAGAACGGACCGTAGGAGAGAATCGTGCCTCATGGGCCGATAAGTTAGATGATGCTTTGTGGGCCTTCCGTACCGCTTACATAACCCCCATCGGGTGTACTCCTTATAAGTTGGTGTACGGGAAGGCTTGTCACTTGCCCATTGAACTAGAACATAAGGCCTATTGGGCCTTGAAGCATGCTAATTTTGATCTTCAAACCGCGGGAGATCATCGTAAAGTGCAATTGATTGAATTGGCCGAGTTACATGATCAAGCCTATGAGAATTCTTTGATCTACAAAGAGAAAACGAAAAGGATTCATGATGCTAAAATTAAAAACCATGAATTCAATATTGGAGACCAAGTCCTTCTTTTTAACTCTAGATTTAAGATTTTCTCAAGCAAGCTTAAATCCCGTTGGTCTGGACCGTTCACCATTACCCAAGTATTTCCTTATGGCACCGTTGAGTTGGCTCAACCGAATGGTGACAATTTTAAGGTGAACGGTCATCGACTTAAACATTACTTCGGAGGGGACAAACCACCCAATGGTGTCCTTAACCTCCAAGCTCTCCCCAAGGATGACTGAATCCGGGGATCGAGTCAAGCTTTGTGACTCGGTAATCAAAAACAAGCGCTTCGTGGGAGGCACCCCATGCTTATCCATCTATCTTTTTTATTTCTAATAAAATAACGTGAGGGGGGCGACCTCTTCCATTCTCGTGTTTTTCGTGGTTGTTTGTGATTGTCCAGGATTGTCCCGAATTATGATTACTCTCGTGCTCGTGGTTTTGTCATTCTCTCCACTCGAGTATCATTCTTCGTTGCTTAAGGAGATCCATTATATATCCTAATCTTATCGACTAACGTTTATCTATTTGGCATACTTAATAAACGGCCTTAGATTTTCGTAGGATTACCCTTACCTTTGAAACATTGAGGACAATGTTTACCTTTAGTCTAGGGGGGTGAATCTTCGATTTGACTTTTGCCTTACACTTTCATTTTAGTCGTTTACTCTCGCAACCCCGTTTTTCCTAAAAAATCAAAAAATTGAAAAATTTGAAAAGTTTCAAAGAAAAAATGATGAAAATGAAGTGAAAAAGTACAAAAAATGTGAAAAAGTTGAAAAAGTTGAAAAAGTTGTGAAAAATATAATAAGAGTTTTGACACCTTGTTGACTTTCCAGCTGGCGAGAGTAGGAATAAAATTTTGACTTGATCCGGGCATGTTGAGCCCTAGCTTGTTCCCTTAACCAATGATGATCATAAAAGCTTTTGCTAGTCTTGTACACAAGGAGCCACTCTTTTGTCGGCTCCCGTATTTGACTTTATATATGCGTGGCTTGATTATCGGCTAAGCATCCGCGGATTTCATTATTTGAGATTTTAAAAATGCGGAGAATGAGAAATGATAGAGTTTATTTAGAAGTTAGATGCTAAGCGTGGAGTAGTTGGTTCTCTTTAGAGCTCATCGTAGGTACTTGTGGCTTTTTGCTCCCACAAAATTGTTTCACCCCATATTATGTGTATAAATAATTAAAGATGTTACGTTTGGGCGAAATTTAGTTTTCTGTCGTCTTAAGAGAATCTTTGCTTTAAAAATTGGGTACACATCAAGGATACACGCCATTTTGAGTTGTATTGTATTGTATTACGTTATACTCGATTCATTGATGTATATGTTAGTTTGTATCCTAATTCCTTGATGTGGACCTCATTTTTAAGGCAAAGATTCTTAAGAGAAGATCGAAAACTACTTAGCGTCTTAATTTAGTATCTTTATCGGACTAATAATTATGAAAACGAGATGTTTATGAAAAAATTTATTTCTCTCACAAAAATAAAATAAGTAGATACAAAAATAGGAAAATGGGAGCGAGAAGTTATTACACAAGTAACTACCATGAGTAGCGTTAGCATCTAACTTATAAGTAGGCTGTGATCTCGTTTTTAAGCTTAGTTTGGGGGCTTGTGAAAAATCAAGGATGACGAACGTTATCCGTATGGTCACGTCTCTATGAGATGTGTTTCTACTTTTTGACCCTAAACGTCATTGCAAAATAATGAAAGTCAACATACCGTCGCAAGAATAAAGTATGGAAAAATATAAAAATACAAAAATAGTAGTGTAAAGTTAGTACGTTAAATAAAATGGGTAAACGGGGCGTTTTAGGGAATAAATGATTTTGAAATCTCTTTTGAACATTCTTGCTACTTTTCAAAGTTAGTAAAAAGAGTTTCTAAATTATTTATCTCGAAAGCGTGACGTGATTACATTGCGTGAGGACACGGCAATACCTTAGTCTGGGGGATTTTGGTATGTGTTTATACACATACCTTTTATTGACCAAAACCCGACCAAATGGACCAAAAACTAACCCATAAATGCCAAATACTTGTGTTTTTGTGTTTTTGAATGTGCAGGCATGGATTTATATGAAAAGGACGAAAAATCACAAGAAAATGACAAAACGAGCATGAGATTTGGAAAAGAGTCAAAAGCCGGAGCCGGGAAAGCTAGTGGTCAAAGTTAAAGCTCATGAAGTCCATAAAGGTCCTTAAAGTTTCATAAATGGCAAGATTAGCCCTTGAAGTTAAAGTTTGGAGAAAGCACACTAATGGCCCCTCAAGTTCAAGAAGTTGTCATTTTTGGTCCTTATGAAGAAATTTTGGAGATTTGTCAACATTAACCCCTCATCAATCAAAGAATGACACAAATAAGTCCTTGGAATATATTTTGAGAAGTTGGCAGCTAAGTCCTTGCATTTTCAGAATCTACATTTTTGGTCCCTTGGTTATTACTACAAAACACAACCGGATCCATAACCACCTTAACCCAAAAAAAACCCTTAACCCATTTATTTACCTAGCCCAATATAAACATAAGCCCAACCACCTTTTATAAACCCTGTACCCACACAACCCAACCCACACCTATCAAAATAAGATAAAAAAAAATAAAACGCGCCCTTTTACTGCTCCTCTTCTTCACCACTTACCCTGCACCCAAACAAATTCACCCAAGATTCGAGTACGAGATTAGTGTTTCTAGAACCTCTGACACCTGTCAAGGATGTCGACATCATTCCTCCACACGTGGCCAATTCGAGCAAGGTGATTGGATGAAGTTATGTGGCATGAGGATAAGACTCAATCTCACGGCTAAAACTTGGTGGGATGTCAACATTTGGATGAGAACAAGGATTGTATGGCCACAAATGAGCTTCTAGCATCTTCTGCAAGAAAAACCCTAGCTCCCCTGCACTCCTATAAAAGGGACCCTCTGTTTACGTTTTAGGTGTGTAGGTTTTATGTAACTAAATGCTGTCATTTTGTTTTCTCAATGTTTGTAATGATGTTTTCTTAATGAAGTTTCAGTGATTTCCTTTAAGTTTTGTCTAATCTTCTTATTGCTTAGAGTAGCTTTTAGCTTAAATAGTAGTTAAATTAGCTTAATTTCTGTTCTATAAATCCTTTTTAATCCTTCTTTAGTCTTTATAAATCTCTATTTTCTGGAATTCATTAACTTTTAAGAAAATACAAAAAAATAAGAAAAACCAAGAAAAATACAAAAAGATTTTTACTTTATTTAAATCCAGCTTTCATATAAGTTTCTTTAGTAGTTTATAAGCTCATATTAGCTTTCTAGCTCTTGTGAGTGAGTTTTATAGTTCTAATCATTCAAAAGCTCTCAATTTCACTTAAAGTCAACAAAAAGTCAACTGAAAAAAGCTTATGGTGAATTCTGGGTGTAATGGATAGTCCAAGAGGAGATTTGGAAGCCTTTGGCCTATCAAAAGATAAGCAAGCTTAGTGAACCCCCTCTATTTGAGCTGAGGGGGAAAGCTTTGTAAGTTTTCCTATATTTTTCAATTCCTCTAAATCATATTTAGTTATAGATCTGCTGTTGCTTATTTATTGTTGTTTGTTAGTTAGATCTGATCATATTCTGTAGTAGTTTAAGTGTTTGATGTTTGATTCATAGTAGTTGCTTCATTAGTGTCTCATTTCTGTTCTATCTCTAGTGTAGTTAATTATAGATTTGTCACTTTTGATTCTAGCTGATATTAGTATTTTATCTGTGTTTATTGATCTTATTGAGTTGTTATAAGTGTTGTTTGATCATGATTTGTGACTGCTAATGTTTGTATCTGCTAGTTGATTTGTTAAATGTGTCTGCAGGGGTGTTTGGATTAGGCATTAATTTAAGGATCTGGTTGTTAAGTTGCTGTCATTTCCGCATAAACTAGTCACTTAGGGTATATTAGAGTAATATTAGTCATAAACTTTGCACCTTTAATGTAAAAAGTCAAAAATTCATGTTCACTTAAAATCTGTGCACAAATCTTGTTGTAGTACACCTGCACTTGTTTGAATTGTTGCATTTTATGTTTGAGGTTGTGATTTAAGTAGTTACACAAGTTAATACAACATATAGGAGTAGATATAAGCGTAAGTGCTTTTCTGGATTATTTGAGTGCTTATTTGTTTTTTCTGAGTTACTTTGAGCTTATATATGTTGCCTGTATTGTTCATGAGCTTTTTGTGGTTCTGAGTGCTTATTAGCTTATTAATAAGCACTTATTTAAAAGTGCTTATTCTGCAACTGCTTATTAGGACTTAGGAATCTGTCTCTGTTATTTTTCTTAGGTTTATAATACTAAATTAGAATTTCCTAAAAAATTTCATAATTAATTAAGTCCATTTGCTATTTATTTTAATTAAAGTTAGGTTTAAATCATTTTAATTAGTTTTTAATTAATATTAATTAAAGAAATAATCCAAAAAATTATTTATATTTTTAAAATTAGTTTTTAGTTAAATCAGAACTTAAAAAATTTATTTTTCATTTTTCTTAATTATTTGCCATTTAATACATTTTAATAGATTAATTAGAATTTAAATTATCTTAAATCCTTTTTAATTAATAATAAATCACAAAAAGACAAAAAGAAATTTTATTTTAATTTAAATAATAGTTTTCAGTTAATTTAGGTTGTATAAAATTAAATTTTCATTTTTAAGATAATTGTCATATTTATTTACTATTTAATTCCTAAACAAAAATACAAAAAGATTTTTAATTAATTTAAAGTAAAGAAAAGAAAACAAAAATTTATAATTTTAATTTTCCAAAAAGTTTTTAATTTTATTTAGGATTTTATAAAATTTAGTTTTCCCCCGTAGCCCTTTTAATTTTATTTGTTGCTTTAAATCTCGAGATTAGCCGGGATTCGCGTTAATTACGTTTAATTTTACGTTTTTAATTAGTGTGTTTTAATTACGTGTGTTATTTACATATTTTCTTAATTGTAGTTTTAAAAATTATATAAAAAACCAGTTAAGCCCATTTCTCATTTTGGCGCCAAAATCTCAATCAAGGGCTCAGATTAAAGATGAAGCATCCAATGGTCAAGAATTCACTCAGAGATCATCACAAACCTTAATGGAGCTCTATAAAAGGAAGAAGAAAGAGCATTGAAGGGAATGTAGTCACATAGTTAGTTTTTTATGTCGAATTAGTGTAAAATCAGTCATTAGTTGTTAAAAGTACTTCAAATAGTTTGTAATCTGTGTTTTTAATGTAATGTGATCTTTTCTTAATCAAAAATTCCAAGTATTCAGTTTCAATTAAGTGTTTGAAATTTCAATTTGCATTTTCTCTTTTAGTTCTAATTATGTTCTAAGCTTAATGTTACTGTGTCATAAGCTCACTTAGGTCATAATAAATCATAAGAAAACATAAAAAATAAAAAATTCAGAAACAAAATCATCATAGAGTACCTTTGCATTTGACTGTGGAAAGCTTTGGAAATTGCCTACAATGGAAGGGCAAGATGGACTTTACCAGCTTATTCTTTGAATAAGCTGGAGCTTGTTGAGCTTAAAGATACTCTAGTAAAGCTAGAGTTGAGGTTTTCTACTTTCAAGTTTTAGAAATTTCAAGTTTTAGTGTAATTTTCCATTCTACTGTATAAGTGCTTATCATTGTTTATTTCTGTGCTTCTGTGCTTATTTGGTGTTGGGTAGTGATATTATTGCTTAAAACCTTAGGCTTATTCATTGGTTTTCATTGTTGCTTAAAATCTCATTTTCACTGTTAAAATAGTACTAGTTCCATAATTTCAGTATATAAACATTTCTCAAAAAGAAAATCCAAAAAATCATCACTTTTAAGAAAGTGATAACTTCTATTTAAGCCATTTGGCTTATTGCTCAGCTTTTTCAAAAAGCAATTTTCATTTTTATCTTTTTAATAATTTCCTGACATCTTGTAGTATTTGTAATAAGTTTCCTAGATTTTTATCTTTTCATTTAGTTTTTCTAATAATTAATATTAGATTAAATAATAATTAGGTAATATTAGTTAATAAATAGTTTTATTAAAGTTTATTTATCAACAGTAGGTTTTTATAATTTTTCTAGGTTTTATAAATCATTTAGTATTTTTAGATTATATTTTCATAATTATTACTGTTC
Source organism: Artemisia annua (assembly GCA_014162995.1). Classification (NCBI taxonomy): domain Eukaryota; kingdom Viridiplantae; phylum Streptophyta; class Magnoliopsida; order Asterales; family Asteraceae; genus Artemisia; species Artemisia annua. The sequence continues at coordinate 69,306 of LBNU01024812.1, read as the reverse complement.
ATTTTCTATTTATCTTAATTAATGTAGTTTAACTAGCTTTTAATTAATAATTAAGTAAATAATTGGTAAAATAGTTTAATAATAGTTTTTATAAACTTTTTATAATTTTTTAAGGTTCCTGTATTAGTTAGTTAGTTTTATAAAATATTTCCTAAATTTCTAAGTCATTTGTAGTATTATTAGTAATTTAAATTAGTTAATTAGTTAATTAATAAGTAATTAGTAATTAATTAATATTAAATTCAGAAAAAGAAGAAATATTTATTTTCAATTTTTAAAATTTCTTTTAAGTTATTTTAAAGGTTTAGAAATTAATTTTGCAATTTTCTAGTTTAAATTTGTAATCTTAATCATTTTTAGTTTAACTTAATTAGTTTTTATTAACTTTTTAAATAGTTTTATTAAATAATTAGTATTTAAATAATAAAATAATCAAAAAAATATTTTTCTTTTTTATAAAATTTTCTTTTTATATTAAGTTTGTAAAAAGTCATTTTCACCCCCTGTAGTTTATTTTTGTGTTATTCCCATTTTTCTAGCACACATTTGCATTTTAGGTTTATCTGGTTTTCTATGTTTGTTAATATTGTTTCATTATCTTAATTCAAGCAATTAGTAGTGTAAAATCAATCAAAATCATTATCTGGTTACTATTCCCAAATCACTCATTCCCAAAACGTTTCCAAAACACAATTTCAATCTCGCTGGGACATAACGACCCGGGGATACACTGTGCTTACACCGGATCATTAATTGATCACTTTCTCTCTCATAGCTTGACTTAGTTGACTAGGAACCCTTGGTTGACTTAGTTGACTGTTTGGGAGGAGTTAAATTTTGGCGCCGCTGCCGGGGAGGTTGTTGCGTGTTTTAAAAACGTTTAAGTTTAGTGATTTTCAAAACCCTCATTGTACAAATCACATCACTTTGTAAAATTTTTTTGTAAAAATCTTAATCATATCAGAAAAAAAATCATTAACACTTTTCCTAAAGTGTTAACAACACCAAAAAAAATCATAAATAACAAAAGAAATCGTGAAGTTAAATTACTTCGATTCTTTAAGATTACAACCTATACAGGTGGAATACGGAGGTTCTGACATTAAATTGGGAACCGAAGAGAGACCAATGCTATCTCTCCCGCCACCCTGCGAGTAGTCTTAAAGGAACGATTTCGGTTAACGAATCGATTCCAAAAATAATTTCCAAGTTTTTTCACACACAACCCGAAAAGCCAAAAACATTTGTTTTCTTGTTAAATAAATACGTAAAATATTACCACCGCAAATCAAGGCAGAATACAACCCAACTGGGTGTATGACCATTAATAAGTTCCCAAACTAAAGATTAAAACTTGCCATTGTACTCTTGTGATTGGTGTACCTTTTTCAAAGAAGCCAGTCACATTGTGGTTATTGGTTTAAGTTCACTGTTGTTTTGCCTCGGTCTTGTTTTACTTGTGAATATTTTTAGTGCATGCGCACTCGTTCCCAGTCAAGAAGAAATCGTCAAAGGAGCATAGCTGAATTGCTTGCTGTTGAAGAAATATCCGTTAAAATGCCTGACGATGACCCACCACCACCTCCACCCCCTCCCAAATCTGAAATTGGGGATGCAGCTCCTGATCTCCGAACGATGGAGGAGCTATGTCAGCCTACTATGCAGGGGAGGGGAGGACCCATTGCACCACTCACTATCAGTTCCACGGATTTTGGACTCAAGCACCACATGATCCAGCAAGTCCAGAATTCGTGTCAGTTCCACGGTTTACCCAGTGACGATGCAAACAAGCATCTCGATAAATTTTTAACCGTCACCCAGAGTATGAAGCAGAATGGTGTCACCGAAGACGGCCTTCGCTTATACCTCTTTCCATATTCTCTCACTCATCATGCTACTCCCTGGTTTGATCGTCTCCCAAAGAATTCGATCCACACTTTTGATGAAATGGTTACCAAGTTCTTAGCAAAATACTTTCCACCATCCATGGTAACAAAGTTGAGAAATGATATTAGCAACTTCAGACAGCTTCCCGATGAGTCCTTATTTGAGGCATGGGAACGCTATAAGCTTGCAATTAATCGATGTCCAAATCATAACATGCTTCTTGTCACCATCATAGATACTTTCTATAATGGCTTGACTCTTCGTCATCGTGACACGATCAATGCTGCTGCTGGAGGTACTTTCATGAAAAAGACCCCCGAGGAGTGCTATGATCTTATTGAAAACATGACTGCCCACCACAATTTCTGGGATTCCTCAGCTGAGAGGAATGATTCATGTAAATCTGTCACTCCAGCCTCCTCTGAAATAGCTGCTCTCACTAAAAAGATGGATGATTTGTCCACTACTGTGTTGAGAATGCATCAATCTAATCAGAACATCAATCATCAAGTCATAGCTGTCAGTCATAGTTGTGAAACATGTGGTGGTCCAGATCCATATACTGAGTGCCCAGCCACCGGTGGCTTCGCTCACGAGAACGTATATACTGCTCAAGGTTCCTACAATGCGGGGGGTAACTCTTACCAACCACAGGGGGACCGTAATCTCTTAAGCTATCGTTCCAACAATTTTCTCGGACCACCCGGTTTTAATCAGTCTCAAAACCAAAATGCTCAAAACCGGAACCAAAATTTTCATCAAAATCAGAACCAAAATCGAATGAACCAAGGTTTTAACAACCAAGGGAATTTCAATTCCGGTCATAACCAGGGCTTTCAAAACCAAGGAAATTTTCAAAGAAATCAAGGTCATAATAATCAAGGGAATTTTCATAATCAGGGTAATTTTCATCAGGGAAACAATTTTCAGGGTAATAACAACCAACATCAAGGAAATTTTCAAAACAATCGTGCTCAAAATGTTCCTAACAATCAAACTCAAGCCATTGTTCCAACTGGGCCTTCATCTGACGAGTTGTTAAAGCAATTCATGAAATCCCAAGAAGAAATGAACAAGTTGTTGGTCAGCCAGATCTCTGAACTTAAGAAGTCTTTAAATGATCGACCCTCGGGCTCAGGAACACTTCCGAGCAACACGATCGCTAACCCGAGGGGCGATGTTAAGGCGATCACCACCCGAAGTGGAGTTTCATACAAAGGACCCACGGCTCCCACTACCTCTTCTCCTCTTCCTCCACAGGTAGCGGAACGTGAACCTGAGGTTACTACGGACACGATACTTCCTACTAATAACGGAGATACCGATGACGTCCACCCTCAAGTTGTCCCGGTCCCGAAACCCAAATCCAAATCTGGAGTTGTTTTTGAATCTCCAGTCAATCCCGTTGAAAAACATCTCGATTCCTTATCCATCACAAACGTGATTCGATTCCCGAGGGAATTGATAACCAAGAGATTGACTCGGACAGGGATATACTTCTCCTTGAGAAGTTGTTGAATAAAGATCCCTCTCCTCCTCCTGTTCTTCCACAAAAACTTCATAACGAGGAAAGCAAGTCTGTTGAGAAAACTGCTGAATTTCCTGAGGTCGAACTCAAAGACTTACCACCTCATCTCGAGTACGCATTTCTGGATGGTGATGATAAATTACCCGTCATTATTGCTAAAGACTTAAAAGATGAGGAAAAAGCTGCTCTCATAAAAGTTCTAAAGTCACACAAGCAAGCAATTGCTTGGAAACTCTCCGACATCAAGGGTATTAACCCTGAATTCTGTACCCACAAAATCTTAATGGAGGATGACTTTAAACCAGCGGTTAAACAACAGAGACGGGTTAATCCTAAAATCCACGAGGTTATCAAACAAGAGGTTATCAAACTTCTTGATGCCGGATTGATTTACCCTATCTCTGACAGTCCTTGGGTTAGCCCCATTCATTGCGTTCCAAAAAAGGGTGGCATTACTGTTGTCACAAATGAAGAAAACGAGTTGATTCCAACTCGATTGGTTACGGGATGGAGAGTGTGCATTGACGATTGAAAGTTAAATGACGCCGCCCGTAAAGACCATTTTCCTCTACCCTTCATGGACTAAATGCTCGAGAGATTAGCGGGAAACGAGTATTATTGTTTCCTAGACGGTTTCTCAGGTTACTTCCAGATTCCCATTGATCCTAAAGATCAAGAAAGACTACCTTTACATGCCCCTACGGAACTTTTGCCTACCGATGTATGCCTTTTGGCTTATGTAATGCTCCAGGCACGTTCCAAAGGTGTATGATGGCCATATTTCACGACATGATCGGGAAAACTATGGAGGTCTTTATGGATGATTTCTCGGTCATTGGGAATTCTTTCCAATCATGTCTCTCCCATTTAGATAACATGCTCAAAAGGTGTGAAGACACCAATCTTTGTCTAAATTGGGAGAAGAGTCACTTTATGGTCAAGGAAGGCATTGTCCTCGGCCATAAGATTTCTAAGAACGGGATTGAGGTCGACAGAGCTAAATTCGATGTCATTGCTAAACTACCTCATCCCACCACAGTCAAAGGTGTCAGGAGTTTCCTAGGTCATGCCGGATTCTATCGTCGATTTATACAAGATTTTTCTAAAATCGCCCGGCCCATGACACATCTTCTTGAAAAAGATGCTCCTTTCATCTTATCTCCCGAGTGCATCGAAGCTTTTCAAACTCTCAAGTAAAAGCTCACAGAAGCACCCATCTTAGTTGCCCCCGATTGGGACCTGCCTTTTGAACTCATGTGCGATGCAAGTGATTTTGCCATAGGCGCGGTCTTGGGGCAACGAAAAACAAAACATTTTCAGCCTATACATTATGCAAGTAAAACTATGAACGAGGCTCAGAATCATTACACCACAACGGAAAAAGAATTATCAGCCGTGGTGTATGCTTTTGAAAAATTCCGGCCTTACTTAATCCTGACCAAATGCATAGTGTATACGGACCACTCGGCCCTGAAATATTGATAAAGTCATGCAAAAGTACGGTGTAACTCACCGTCTTTCCACTGCGTATCACCCCCAAACAAGTGGGCAAGTGGAGGTTTCGAACCGTGGTATTAAAAGGATTCTTGAGAGGACCGTAGGAGAAAACCGTGCCTCTTGGTCGGATAAACTAGATGATGCACTCTGGGCCTTCCGTACAGCTTACAAGACACCCATCAGGTGTACTCCGCACAAGCTTGTATACGGAAAGGCGTGTCATCTACCGATTGAGCTTGAGCACAAAGCCTACTGGGCCTTGAAACATGCTAACTTCGATCTCCAGACAGCGGGTGATCACCGCAAAGTTCAGCTGAATGAATTAAATGAACTTCGTGATCAGGCATACGAGAACTCTTTGATCTACAAAGAAAAGACAAAGAAGATTCACGACTCAAAGATAAAAAACCACGTTTTCAACGTTGGTGATCAAGTCATTCTTTTCAATTCTAAGTTAAAGATCTTCTCGGGAAAACTCAAAACCCGCTGGACTGGACCATTCACCGTTGCATAAGTTTATCCATATGGTACCGTTGAGTTATCTCAACCCGACGGTCAAAATTTCAAAGTGAATGGCCATCGGCTAAAGCACTACTTTGGAGAGGACATACCACCCATGGTTGTCCCGGATCTCCAAACTTTCCCCATGAACCAATGAATGCGGGGATCGAGTCAAGCTACTGACTCGGTGATCAAAAATTAGCATGCCATGGGTTATCACCCATGTTTCTGACTTCTTTCTACTTTCTAACACCCTAGTGTGGGGGAGATGCCCCTGCATGTACATATCTTTCTATAAAAAAATCATCATCATCATCACTTTAAAAGAAGTGATAGCTTCTATTTAAGAAGCTTTATAACTTATTTTTCAACAATGGTTCCCACACTTGCCTAAATTCTAAATTTTTACATCTCAAAGTATCGGCATAATGGCCGGGACTTTGAATATTGAGGGCAATATTCAATTCTAGTGTGGGGGGG
>LBNU01024812.1:7282-21101 GCA_014162995.1 Artemisia annua | reverse complement strand
CCAAACACGCCGATCAAGTCAAAATTTTATTCCACTCTTACCTAGTAGGAAAAGTCAAACACGGTTCAAACTTATTCATTTTTGCATAACTTTTCAATTTTCTCATTTTCTTGGAATTTTCAAAATTTTCAATTTGTGTTTTTGAGGAAAACGGGTTGCGTAAAAACAGCCAATTGGTGAATTGCTAGGTCATCAAATCGAAGATTCACCCCCCCCCAGACTAAAGATAAACATTGTTCCTCAATGTTCAAAGGTAAGGGGTAATCGCTAACAAAATTCTAAGGCCGTTATTAAGTAAGCCAAAGATTACCATTAGTCGATAAGATCTTGGATATGAGTGATTCCAAACAAGCATTCAAGACATGGACTCGAGTGGAGATGAGAACGAACACGGAGACGAGAGTTCATGAATTGGGGAAATCCGCACAAACACAAACAACCAAATCAAACACAAGATTGTGAGGAGGTACGCTCCTCCTCCGCGTTACATTGTATTAGTATAATAAAAAGGATAAGCATGGGGTGCCTCCCCACGAAGCGCTTGTATAATTGAGTCGTGTAGCTTTTAGACCGCCCCGATTTACTTTAATCTTGGGGGAGCAAATGAAACACACGGCTTGAAAAGCGACAGATGCCGGGTTCAAAGACAACACCTTCACTCCCGAGGGAATTGTAATGATTATGAAGGATAGGAGAAGTCACATCAAATGTGAAGAAGGGAAGAAATATTTTGATCACAATTAAGATCAATCCTTCATTTTCAAAAACAGATTTTTCATTAACTTTGTTTTGAATATCATCATTAAAGCTCATTTGTTTGTTTTCAAAAGTCTTGGGTGGGAGGGATGGGGTTATGTCGTCAATAAGTATGTCTCCCCCCAGACTAAAATCTTTGTCAAGATCAAAATAGAAAGAATCATGCTCTGGAGGAGATATGATGGGAGCGAGTTCACCGGCGAACTCCTCAAGACAAGAAGAAGAATCAATAGACGGAAGATCGGATTCAAAATCAATAGTATCGTCATCATCCCCCGGTGGGATAGAATCAACGTGAGAAAGTTCATCGGCGAACTCCTCGATACGGGAATCACTCTTATGATGTAAACTCGTAAGCTCTGGTTCCATGTCGAATTCATCACTATCCTTATTCTGAAAATCAAAGATCGGATTATCTGATTGAAGAATATATTCTGAATCGAGATCGAACAAAGGATTGGTGATATTTGTATTGAATGTTTTTGAATCGAAAGGTGTCTCAGATACCCTTGGGATTGGAACAAGGTCATCAATTTTCTCAAGAGGATTGATTTCGACTTCCTCGTCCCCCATTGACAAGGTATCCGATTCCTTAACGAGTGAATCGATCTTAGGATTAACTTCTTCTGACGGCTCTTCATCATCACTCTCACTGTCGTCGGAGTATGAATATTTACTGGTGAAAAGAAAACCTGGTCCTGGCTGAGATAGATAATCGTGACTGATGTAATTGACTTGCTTGCCAAGGACCTCAATTCGTGGATTCAATACGGAAACTTTCTCGGAATAATGATCAATCATCTCAGTAGTAGAGTCATAATGAACGTCAGCGTCCCACTGATAATGATGAAGGGTCATGTTTTCAATTAAGTCGTAAGCTTCTTGAGGAGTCTTCCGCATGAAATTTCCGCCGGCTGCCAACATAATTCTGTCTCGATCATTCGGAGTTATGCCATTATAAAAGGTTAAGATTTGATCAAGAAGCAAAATTTTATGGTCAGGACATTTCCTTAACAACGTTTTGAACCTCTTCCAAGCTTCGAATACTGATTCCATAGGAAATTGTCGGAAATTGAGAATGTCTCTCCAAAGCTGCACCATTTTAGACCGTGGAAAGTATTTTGAGAGAAACTTGACAAACATATCTTCCCATGAATGAATTGAGTGTGTTTTAAGAGAGTAAAACCAATTTTCAGCATCGTGGGATAAAGAGAATGGGAAGAGATTCAAACGTATGCAATCAAGAGAAACTCCATTTTGTTTAATGGATTGAGTGACGGATAAGTACTTGTTCACGTGTTCGTTAGCATCCTCATCTTGAAATCCGTGAAATTGGCAATTTTGCCGAATCAGTCGAACCATATAATTTTTCAAAGTGAAATCGGTTCCCGGAACTGATGACGGAATAATCGGTCCTCCTCTACCGATTAGTGTCGGACGATAAAAATCCTCCATGGTCCGAGGATCATGGGGATGAGACGGTGAAAAATCGAACATGGTAAAGAATTAAACGTCAAGAGGGTAAAGAAGATAAGAATTATCGATCAAGAGGATAAGAAGATAAGAATTAAACACATAAGATGATAACGAAGATTATTTTTGGGTTTTTATGTTGGAAAAACGAAAAGTGAAATAAAAGTGAAAATCAATTTTTGAAAAGTAAAATCTTTTTGGATTTTTGATTTTAGAAAAGTGGAAATCAAAAGTGAAAACAAATTTGAAGAGAAAATATTTTTGTGTTTTTATATTTTGAAAATATTTACAAAAGCGTTAACTTCTCGAAAGAAGGATCTTCAAAACACATTACTCAAACGATCGAACGACTTAATCTTATCAACCGCTCCCCGGCAGCAGCGCCAAATTTTGATCGTCTAGTATTCAAGCGGTGAAGCTTAAACACGAGTCGTAGTCCCAACGAGGGTTGAATTGATCTCGTCACTCAAAATCGTGAGTTATGTGAAGTGAATGAGTTTGAAAAGATTTGATTTGGTTGGTTTACACTACAACGACAATTAAAATGCGATTAAAGTTAAGGAAAACAGTAAAGCAACGCAAAAGTAATAAGCAAGTAAAGTTGCATGAAATAAAGTGACTTGAAGAAAGTAAACAAAAATTAAAGTGCGATAAGTAATGAAAGCGGTAAATGAATTTTAAAGACAATATGTTTGCAAAGCAACGTGAATAAGCTCACTAAGTATGAGATAATGGTTTATGACGAGTTATTATCCTTTCTCGAGATTAGTTGTCAATTATTCTTTCGAAGAGATAATAATTCAAGACGAGTGATTTGATTGTTCTCCGGCTTTTGCCCTTCGAATAATGAAATCATAAGTCTAAATAATCTAACGATTATTTATCATAGACCTTTAACGTTCGTACTTAGCTTGCAAACTCTAGTCGCGAAGCAAGCACGAGTAAAACTACTCACGTCTCATGTAGAATGAAATAAAGCGACAATGAAATTAAATGTGAACTTGAAAAATAAATTGTTTTTGGCATTTTAAGATTTAAAAGACGAAAAAGTAAATTTACTAAACTTTAAAGAAAAGTAAAGACTAAGTGACATTAAAACTTAAAATTATAAAAGATCTAGATAAAAGATTTAGATAAAAGATCTAGATAAAAGATCTAAATAAAAGATCTAGATACTTTTCAGAAATTTTGAAAATTTCACCAAACTTTCTAGATTATACAATATAGAAAGTATACCACGAGTCGAAGTGTTTTCTCACTTATACAAGTGAGGGAAACACCGAGTAATCCACCAAATCCGAGGAAAACCTTTTGAGAAAGATCTAGATAATTTAGGGTCTAAAGATCTAGATAAAAAAAAAGATTTAGATAAATTAGGGTATAAAGATCTAGATAAATATGCAAATTTTGAATCTTCAAAAAGCATGCCCAAATAAAGTTTGTAATCCAAGATTCTTGTACTACTAGCCTTAAAAACACCAAAACATGAAGAAATTTTCAAACTTGAAGATTTTTATAAAACTTTTAAAAGATCTAGATAAATAGTACAAAACCAAGTACGAATTTTTTAGCTTGAATCTTTCAAAAAGTTTGAAACTTTCTTGTTGGGAAAGGTTTATAACACTAGTTTGTAAACAAAAGAGTGTTAAAAACACGAAAAAACAAGAAAAGTAACAATCTTTTTTGAAAGATAACGAGTATAGAAACTAAAAAAAAACGAACAAAACAAACTAATCAAAAGAAAAAGATGCTAGAACAAAGTTTTAACGTGAAATAAAATACCCAAACTAATAAAACTAAAGGAAACTAATAAAAACTTATAAACTAATAAAAACTTTATGCAAAACTAGTTTTAAAAAGCTAAATAAGCTAACGACACCAAACCAAACAAGCTCTAACCCATGTTTCAAACCATACGATCCAAAACACTCATGCAAAGGTGGCGCAAATTTATAAAAGCTTGTGTAAAAGATTAAGTTTTTGTAAACAAAGATTAACAATAAGTCAAAACATGTAAAAACTTAGAAGAAAGATTAAGAAGAAGTGTAGAAAATAAGCTAGAGAAAATAAGACTTGGAAAATAAGCTTGCATTAAAAATAAGATTTACAATAATGAAAACTAATTACCTACTCTTATGAGGACCAACCCTCTAAATCTAACCAACCCTTTAAATGAGGTGGTGATCTCTATTTATAGGCCAAGAGCTTTGAAGGTTTGACAATGATGCAACTAAATCCCTTGGACCTTTACAATTTATAAAAGTAACACTAAAACTTACATTACAAATGTTACTAATAAACTAAATACTAAACGTAGAAGTCTTGTAACTTGGAGGATTAGAGTTGACGTGTATCTCAAAGGTCTTCAAAGATGTAAAAGTGAACACTTGCTCGAACTTGGAAAGCTTTTGCTTATAATTCTCTTTCAACTTCAATTAAGCGTTTCTTTCGTCTTCATGAGCTTTTAAGAAATAACTTTGTCGTCTTGGGCTTTTCTTAAGTAGATAACATCGTTGACTCGGCTTTTTGACACTTTTCCACATCTCGTGCTCGTTTTAGGGCTTTTTGGTTGATTTTTATGTTGTTTTTGCAATATCCTTCCCTGCACGATCACAAACACAAAAACACGATATCTTCGGCGTTTAACGTTAGTTTTTGGTCTTATAGAGCCTGAAAATGGTGAATAAAAGGTATGTGAATAAGCACATACCAATAACTGTCATGAATGTAGTGCATTTTTGTGAAACAACTTAACGCTATACGTAACTGGTAGTCATAAGGGTTGTTTTCGGAAGTGTTACAATGTTCGTGGATTTTGCTTGTAGTCAATACAAAATTTGTTCATTCAAATATATTTTTGGAGTTTAATACTGTTGGGCCCCTGTAGGGTTGTCAAGATGTTTGCGTGCGCACGCCCAAGATCTTCCCTGAATTAGTTCAGATGATTCGGTAATCTTGATTAATCACATACAACGAGAAACAGAATTGTTAATTAAGGAATGACTTTGATCCGTATCCTTATTAATGTGGTATTAGAAACAAAAGGATAATAATAATGAGAAATCATTAAAAGGTTTTCCAGGAGCCTTACTCGATTCGTACTAAGAGGCATCGGCGTGTTGCAAGGCGCTAACCGAATGTGATCACACTATTAAGATCCAAGTGGGAGCTGCTAGTTTTATGAACATAAATTAATAGTGTGTGTTAGGATCGAACTCGAGATCATGGGATTGCACACTTTACGTATGAAGAGTAAATGAATAATTATTTATAAATGTTATGTATAATTATTAATAAACACAATACGAGCAACAACCGTTAGTATTTAACGGAATTGACTAACGACCGTTAGACGAAAATAAGGAAAGTATATTGTGTGAATTATTGGAAAGTCAAGAAGGTTCCGGAATCCCTTTAGGGATCCCCATTCGACCGGCCATCACAAAGGGGCACCTCCTTTGTGCCTTGGACTCCAAGTAATCTCACACTATATATACAAACCCAAGGTTAATTGTTTTCTCATCTCTTGTACACATTAACTTGGTGTTTTCTTTCTTTTTCTCTCTAAAAACTCGATCAAACAATCCCTAACTTTAGGGATTCGATTTTTGCTTTGTGTTTTCAATTTACTTGCATAAACTTTTACTTGAAGTAGTACGTGTGTACAAGAACGTGAATTAAACACACTATTTTTTGATTCTTGGATTGAATTACAAAAAGGTAAGGGGTAATTCTTATAATCCACATAAACCCTAATTAGGGTTCTTGAATTGAAGATTTACTCTAATTGATTCTTGTTCGGGCTAGAATCAAAAGGTACGTTTACTTTTAATGTTTGGTTAATTAATTATACATTATATGATCCTAATTGCTTCCGCTATGCTTACTTGATGCTTCTGGTTATATATGTATGACATGAGTATAAAATTCCATCAGCTAGGAAGATTTCTTTGTAATCATTCTCTAGATCATTAAAGCTTATTTCCAATACTTTTTGGGTTTCCTGCTGCGGAACTGTTTTTAGTCTTTCTAAAACATCTTTCCACTCAAGCTCATTTTTACCACACAGAAACGAACCCAAAACTTTTATCGTTAAGGGAGACCGGCTGAATAACGTACAACATGTCCTGATAGTTGTTCATACCCTTGAATTGGAATCTCTCTCCCAAATGTATACCTATTAAATAGACAAAGAGCTTCCTTATTTGACAACAGATTGACATCACGAATCAAGCTCACTCCATGTGATGCTAGCACTTGTTCATCTCTGGCTGTAATGATAATCGTACTTCCTGACTTAAACCATTTAGGCTTACCAGCTAAAGCCTCAAGTTGGTCTATATGATCCACATCATCTAGAACAATTAGAACCTTTCTGCTACTCATCATCTTTCCCATTATGTCTTTCCCATCAGCAACACTACTTACGATAATGCCTTGATCATTCAAAACATCTGAAAGTACTTGTTTCTGCAACGACTTCAAACCCGACAAAGAGGTTTTCGAAACTTCCCTCACATTTTCAACAAAGCTTTTACCTTCGAACTCACTTGATATATGAACATAAACAGCCCTGGCTAAAGTTGTCTTTCCCCCACCTCCCATCCCCTTGATTCCAATGACATGAACATCTTTGGTACAGGTTTTCAAAGATGTAAGAACCTCGTTGATTCGCATCTCCATGCCTACTAGCTTGTCATCAATACTCGAACTAATGGAACGTAACTTCATGAATATGTAATCAACAATTCTTTGGATCAATTTAGATTCATCCCTGTAACATTAAATGATATTTAACTAGCTTGCTCAAATTCCATATTAACAATTACACACATATGAGGAAGTAATTAAATTACCCATTAGCAATCGCCTTCAACTCCCATCCTGCCAGATTTGATGCTTCTTTCATAGCATCTCTCCATTTCCGTGCAGCCTCTTTCTTTGTATTTTTGACAAAGGCCTTTCTAACTGTCCCACTTTGTTTTCTTACTTCTGTGGGCTCCACATCGTGGAACACGGGCTAAGCAGTATGCTCGCTTGTCTTCTGGCACTCCATAATCTTGACAAGCTCATCTAAGCACCAAGATGAAGAAGCATACTTTTTAGAGAAAACAATTATGTAGAATCTAGAGTCCTCGATGGATTTGATTAGTTGTTCGTTGATCATTTTCCCTTTTTCTATCTTCTCGTCATCACTGTAAGTTTCAATGCCTTTATGCTTCAGAGCTTGATAAAGATGGCCAACAAAATTGTTACGCGTGTCTTCACCTCTAAAACTCAAAAAAACATCATACCTGAAGCTCTTTTGAATGGATGAATATGAAGTAGACGCCATTGAGCCTATACTTTACGAATTGTATAAAACTAAATCTTTGTAATTTATGAAATGATTGCTAACACATTTATAATTTGAGTCTGACGTGCTTTAGAAGGAATAAATTGTGGAACTAAAACAAAAGGCTATTATTTGGTCAAGAAAGATAAGATATATAGAAGGGGTACGTTATAAAGACCCCATTTTACAAGTTATACTTCTCTTGTTATTTTTTATTTATTTATCTTATTAATATTTTTTTTATAGTTTTGTTTATATTATAAAACTGTGAAACAGAAAATGCGAAATAAAAAATATAAAATTTAACAAGTTAAAAATATTAAACTGACAAAAATAAGGAACAAAAACTAATAAAAAAACTTGTAAACAAGAGGTTAAAAAGGGTAGAAAATAATAAATACGTGTATTTTTTGAATAGTAGTACCCTGTATATAAACTTTACTTCCACAGAATTACCTGATTTAATAATAGATTCATTAACTGATCATCTTTAGTGGATAAATTGGGGCCGGGATCTTTGACCGCGTAAAATGAAATATCTATACTACTATATAATGTATTTTGGACTATTTTATAATTATAAAGACTTAAAAATTCAGACTCAAACTTGCTAATTATAGAATAGTACCCTAACTCCAAGCCTAACTCCTAACCAAAATTTAAGATATGGAGCTCCATTCATGAGGTAACATGTGTCACTTCTCAACTAACTCCAAACCTAACTCCTAACAAAAAAATTAATATAAGAAGCTCCAATCATGAGGTGACATGTGTCACTTTCCAACTTAAAATTCACTTTTATTTTCAAAATGAAATATCTTTTTATCTTTTTATTTTTTTTATGATCTAATTTCACCATATTTTCTAAGATTTTGTGCTCTTTAATTCAACATCAATTTTGATATATTTTTATGAGTTTTTAGTTTTTAAATTTTTAGCGGGTTTATTTTATTTTGATTCAAAATTTTACAACTTTAACTTTTATTTCAATTAATACAATCTTGATTCGTCAAAAGGTACCCGCCGCCGCATTGCGCAGGTACCGTTCTAGTTACATTGAAAGTATAGATTCATCTACTGTAATCTTTGCATTTTTTATGACATAAAATTTTACAAAACTGACGAACCGTGAAAGTGCAGTGTATAAAAGCTAGAGTAAACTGTAAAAATCGTCCTTACGGTTTGGCCAAATTGCAGATTAAGTCCTTATGGTTTCAAAATTGTAGCAAACCTCACTGTGAGAAAACTTTAGATTCGAAATCGTCCCTGGCCTTTCCTATGATATTTTCCTTTTCTTTCTTAAAATTAATTTATTACTATCTTCATCAAGTACCAGATTTATCAAAATTCAGAACACGCTTCCCCAATTTAGAGTAAACTACATTGTTCGTCCTGTTGGTTTGTGTTGACCGTAACCTATCGTTCTTTGACCAAAAAATGCATCGTCAGTCCTTCAATGGCAAACATTTTCTGTCGTTTGTCCCTCCCTCTAACGGACCTCAGTAACGCTCGTTAACTAGCTAAACATGACATACACGTTGGGGGTATTTTCGTCCTTTTAACCTTGTTTTTTTATAAATCCCTAAACACTTTACACATACAAATCATCTTTATACGTTTTCATCCGTTTTTATACCTTTTCGTCCATTTTCAATACTTTTTCGTCTGCCTGTATACGTTTTTGTCCGTTTTATACGTTTTCAATCGTTTTTATACGCTTTCGTCCACTTTATACGTTTTCCTACGTTTTATCCGTTTACATACGTTTTATCCATTTTTATACGTTTTTACCCGTTTTCGTATGTTTTATCCGATTTTATACGTTTTCGTCCGTGTTTATACGTTTTCATCAGTTTCTTACGTTTTCCTTCGTGTTATACGTTTTCGTCCGTTTTTATACGTTTTCATCTATTTTTATACGTTTTCGTCCGTTTTTTACTATTTCATTCATCTGAAAATAAATATTCACATTTTTATATTTGAATGTCTTTAGTGAGTATCTATTTTATATTTTAACCGATTTAAAGAGATTTTAGTGATCATATATGTTGATATTTTATTTGTGAAAAATACAGTTATTAGAAATGTCTTTAATTTTGTGTTTTTCCAGAGTGGTGAGTTATTATAGAGTGTACACCAATAAATATGAAAACTCTTTTGATTAATTTAAATATAGAAATTGGCATTTTGACGAGTGTTGTAAAAATCGCTTTAGACGGGCGCCTAGACGTTAGACGGGGATTAACCGCCGTTTTAAACTAATCAGCCTTATTAATCGGTTTGGTTAAAAATAATCTGCGTAACTGATTAACCGGATAAAAATGGGCAAAACCGGGCCTATTTTTGTTCCGGTTAATCAGTACGCTCATCGGCTAATGACACTAATTAAATTCTGGTTTTTAAAAACTAATTGAAGCATTTTGAAGCATTTCATATCTAATTTTAAAACTTTTAATTTTATATGTATATAAAAACACCAATCTAAAACCACTTAAGGTGGCCTAGTGGTAAAAGGGTGTGTGACTATCACTCTAAGATGTGTGAGGTCTCAAGTTCAATTCCTGCTAGGTGCAAACAACTTTAAGTGGCCACGCCACCTCCTGAAAAAGGATGGCTTCACCTGGTTTGAGTCTGTGTGGTTTAGTCGGCAAAAAAAAGTGGGAAACCATGGTTATTCGAAAGAGAGGAAATAATAATAATAATAATAATAATAATAATAATAAACTAATACTTTAATTAAAGTATTTTTGTACGGAGAAAATGCATTTGAAAACTTTTTTGGTTTTTATCCGAAGTCAAAAGGGTAACCAAAAGGAAATTAGGAAAGTGACATCTCTCTCTCTCTCACTCACTCCATTTTACTCGTATTTCATAAGCTAAATATTATCAGTTTTGAGCAAGAGGAAACTTAAAAATGGATTATTACTCCTTTTTAGGTATTTCATGACTTTTCACCCTACTAGATTGTTACTCTAGTTTATTTTTGGTTATTATATGTTTGTGATTAATTTAGTACATTGGTTATGTTTTAATGTACAACATTATTGGTATCATTGATTTGTTATGTTTAAGTTTTGTCAAGTTGAAACTAATTTATGCATAAAAAAGTAATGTAAGTATTTTTGACATGTGATAATGGTCGTGTCCGGTGTCTCTGAGTTAGAAGTTCAGGCAAATGGTTATTTTCAGTTAAGTATTTTTGATATATATTAAGCCTCTTAGAGATTTTAATTCCAGTTGGTAACTGATACTTTAAAATGGTAGTATACAAATTATATTTGGTTTGGGATCGTTTGATGCCAATGTTGCGCCTCAGTTAGAGGTTTTTCATGATGGTTTACAACAAGGAAGTTTTACACAATGTTGAATCACCAATTAATAACCACTAACAAAACTAGAATATCTATAATATTGATGCAAAATTAACTGGCAATTAAGTTTTTTGCATAAGATTATTTGTTTTAACATAACATTATATAAAGCATTAAACCAATAATGCTTATCATAACCCTTTATGATGAACGAGAAAGCATGACCTGATATGATACTTGATTACATTTTACAGTAACACAAACTTCATTTAAGGTTGAAGAGTAGCTGAGTAGGTGTTTACGAGGACAATAGTATGGGCCAAGTCAGATTCCCACCACCATGGACTACATTTCCCAAAGTGAGCTCCACCAACTACATAGCAGACCTGTCTATTCTGAAGCAGTGCGTCAACAGCGAGCAATATAATTCATTTAAGCATATAGTAAGATATCTTCAGCGCCATCCCCTACACTATGCTCTCACCGCTAGTCCCAAAGTCATGTATTCTGAGATGTTGAAGGAGTTCTGGACTACTTGCGAGTATCACCCGTCCGAAAATTACATCAGGGGTTATGTTTGTAGTGGCAAAAATTTAATCAGAGTCACCATCACCATCACAATCAAAGGACTAAGAGATACTCTCAAGCTGCCTGATGAGTATGAATTTGATCCACAAGTCAGTGATGTTGAGGCTAAAGAAGTACTTCAGAAGGTTATTTTGAGAAAAGGATTTCAGAAATATACATTAGCTACAAAGAAGTACTTATCTGACATTGTGATGCAATCATTTGGAGGAGAATTAAGTACTATGGAGCGGCAAATATTGCATTCTTTAGTAGCGGGAACATGCATTGATTATGCTGAGCTGATCTTTAATGAGCTCAAGAAGAAAGTTTTAGAGCAACAAAGGGACGTCTATGTACCATATCCTAGATTCTTATCTTTGGTCTTTGAGAAGACTATGGGTAACAACTATACACAAGCTGACGACCTTGAATCAATCACACCTAAGGTGGCTGAATTTAGGATCTTAAAATACGTCGAAGGGGAAGATGCTGAGCTTACCTCTTCCATGGATCCTTATGTGCACACACTATCAGATTCAGAAGCCACCTCCTCGGATTCAGAGGCCGACGCCTCGGATTCAGAGGCTGATGCGTCTGACTCAGAAGCTGACTCCTCATACCATTCTAAGTCTACATCGTCTCTCTCAAATTCTTCTAATCCAACATTAGGAGGTATGTCAAAGGTTATCCCACCTAAGAGTAACCCGAGTGCACCATCTGAAACATCAAGTCAGTTATCAAAATCTCCCAGTAGGAACAAACCCTCTGACACAAAAACAAGCGACAAAGGGCAACATACACCCTCAAAGGTGGCGGCGACTACTGCAACATTGGAGGCAATAGCTGATATTGATAACCACGAGCCTAACCGAGATGCTTATTTCACACCATCCCCATCTCACATCCATCACTCCTCACCGAATCCGACACAAAAAGATCCCCCAACTGACACTTCCGCCATACTTCAAGCTATCATGGCTTTGACATCTAAAGTTGATGCTATTAGTTCTGATATGGCTATTCTTCAAACCAACACCACCATCCAACACAACATTCTTGCACAAGAGCTAACCACCCTAAAATCCCAAATACAAAACCATGTTTCACCCCAGACTCCATGCTCACCGCCATCCCATTCCTCTGCCCAAGGCTTGACACAAATATTAACTTTGGAGTCTGAGATGAAGGCCATCAATCATACCCTTCACACCATTCAAGACAACACAACCACTACCGATGCCAATCTGACAAAAGGCATTGACGAAATCAAAACACAACATTTCTGTTTTTCTGTGCAGCTTGAAAATTTTCAAAACCTACAACGTAAGGTTCACACTGCTGCCTTAAGTACAGAGACAGCAGTACACAACCTTAATAATCTGTGTATTTCAGTACAAACCAGCTTAGCCAATTCAAGCAAAGCTCTTGAAGTCCTAGAGGCAAAGGTAGAAGCTTCTCAACCTGCTTTCAGCGAGGTTCAGAGTGGTGTAGTAATCAGTAAGTATTTGCTCGATAATCTGAATAATCAAGTCAAGATATTGGCTAAAGCCGCCACTTCTCAGAAACCTTCTCAACAGTCAGCGATACCATCTTTGGATGAAGATGACTCGGAGACCATTAGACTTTTAAGAAAGAGAAATGTTGAAAAGCCAGCGCAGGAAGAGCCAGCTTTTAAGAAGCAGTTGAAACTCAGAGAAACAAAAGGCAAGAACATCATGCCAGTTGCTCAACCGGAGACAGATGCTGTCAAAGCTCTTTTTGAACTCAAGGAGAAAAGAGAAGCTGTAGCATTTGAAGAAATATAGCTGCACTAAACTAAAACCAATGTTGACGCTGGTATACAATTTTCAAGTATATAACAGTTATATCAGTATATAACTGTTGTGACTTCTGCAAAACTAGTCATTAGTAGCGAATTTATAATTATTATATTCTGATTATTATCTTAGAGTCGCATAACTTTGTTATAATACATCTTAACTCACGCTCTCTTTCAAAACCACTAAGATTGATTTTTCAAAACCAGCAGACAGTTTCTCACATTTCTGTTGGATCGTAAACTTGATTTAGTCCAATAAAGATTGGACTATCCATAAAAGCCCAAGCCCGTGATCAAGAAGCTTCTAGATTGACGAAGAATGGTATGGAAGCTTCTAGAAAGTCATAGAATGGTATAGAAGCTTCTAGAATATTGTAGAATGGTATTCATAGAAGTGTGTAGAATATTGTAGCAAAGTATGCTAGAAATATCTAGTAAGAATTATCTAGAAGTAGATAAGTAGATAAGGATGATGACGTGTTAAGAAAGATCTAGATTATGTAAGAAGATCCATGGAAGTATCTAGGTTCTAGAACCTTCTATGGAGTAGTAGAAATA